>JXCR01020565.1:96081-112953 GCA_002079205.1 Phalaenopsis hybrid cultivar
TCTCTCTCTCTATATATATATATATATATATATATATATATATATATATATATATATATATATATATATATATATATATATATATGTCGCATACTTAAATCAATTGGTCAAACATCTGCTTATCTGTTGTAAGTCCTCTCTGGTCTGAGGTTCAATTCCCCATAAGTGTAAAATGTGGTACTCGAATTCCTGCACGCATGAGGAATGATCGGGACTCGTATAATAGTCTTCGGCCATCCCTTTCGAAGAATATATATTAATATATATCTTGCTGAGTAATATTTTTAAAAATTTTAATTGACTACAAAGCTACCAAGAATATTCAATTAAAAGTCTTAATTAAAAGAATATAATAAACATTATTAAATTAGATTCAAATGATGTTTTAATATAAACAATAATTTTAAATCTTGTGCAACTCTTAACATCTTTTGGCTACGTGATTAGGGTTATCACAATGAACATACTTTTTTAGTTTGAAATATAAATGAGCCGAACACCAGCTAAGTTGGGCTTGCTCGTGTTCAGCTGATTTACACTCTTAATTATGATATTGTACCTTGAATATGAGATGGTTTTAATAATTCTTGTATGAACATTTATGGTCGACATTATTATAAAATAAAAGGCTGCGTATACGTCGTAAATATAATTTACATTAAAAATAGAGCATGAAAATATGCCTCATTTATTTATTTATTTACATACGACCGTACATAANTGTTATTATTAATATTCATTTAAAAGGTTATTTTCTTCTTTTGTTGGTCTTAGGCAAGGTTGTCATTTAACACCTTTTCTTTTTGCTATTATTATGGACTCTCTTTCTCTTTTGATTGATAATCAATTGGCTAGAAATGATTATATTAGTCATCTGATCTATGTAGATAGCATTCTTATTTTTAGAAAAGCTGATTCTAATCATATTAATTTGATTATCAATGTTCTTAGTAATCTCTCTAAGACTTAGAATCTTAATATATTTTTTAATAAATTTGTCATTATTTTCTCTAAAAGCGTTGATGCTAATCTTCAAAATGTTCTCAGTAATTTATGTCTTTTCTATTAAACATTTATCTTTGGATTATCTTGGTTTCACTATTTAACCTTTGAAGTCGGTTATTTCTAATTGTCATAAATTGATTGATATAATTAATTCTTTGTTTGCTGGTTGGAAAATAAAATTATTATCGACTACTGGCAGATTTTAATTTCTGAATTTTTTTATTTGGAGCTATCTTTATTATTGGCTACGGACTTCCTTAGCACCTAAAGCTCTGAGGAAGAAGATCTCTTTAAAAAAAAAAATAAATCAAGAAACTTCATACTATTTCTTTGAATAACATCAATATGTCTATTTAGAATGGTGGGTTAGGATTGTCTATTTTTGATTTTATACATTAAATGTGCAAAATAAAAATACTATGGAACTGTTATAATTTACAAACTTCTTTGAGTAATTGGCTTTTTAATCATTATGTTTTTTTTGTGGCAAAAGACTTCTTCTATTTATTCTCCTTTTTATAAAGAACTTGTTAAAATTGCTACTAAATTCAAGCATGCTTTAAGTTTTCATGTAACTGAAAATTGCAATATAACTTTTTATTTTGAACCTTGGTTAGAAGATGTTTCTCTTTTGGATAAATTTGGTGATTCTGTCTTTAATTCGTTTAATTTTCCTCTAAATTTTAAGCTTACAGATATTGTTCAAAATAATTGTTGGAANTAAATTACACCCCTTGTTGAGCTAACATCATCACCACATAAATTAATTTATTCAAAATTCAATAAAAATAAAAATAAAATATTTTTAAACATATTAAATATATTTAATTTTAAGTTAAAATACATAATAGCATAAATTAAAATAAAATAAAAGTGACACTAAAAGGCTGGATAAACACCAAACACATTCTTAGGGAAATTTGGAGAGGCTATTGATTGCAGAAAGATTTTTAAGGAAGAATAGCTTCGATTTATTAAATCCAATGGAAAGCAACCATAAAATAATTGAAGGGCCCTCGAGCCAACTGATAAGTCCACCCGTTGAATTTTCAACTCGCCAAACAAATATATAAAGCCTTAAAATCAACAGACAACTATGCAATAATGCTTAATTTCGAGTCGTTTAATATTAATAGTAATTAAATATTTTTAATCACTAATCATACTTATTAAAAATATTAGTATTTTTAATCAATATTACTTTTGACAACTTATTTTACCAAACAGTTTATAATAAAAAAGAAATGTAATGTGTTGTATAATTATGAAACCAGTATAAGATTGACACATTTAAATGTTTATATCATGCTTCAAGCATTTCAAAATGACTATCATCGAGTCATATCACAATTTAATTCATTAAGTGTCTGTTTGGGGTAACTCATTTGGCGCGGTGGCGATTTAAAAACGCACCTGGACTGTTTCGGTGAACTGCTTTTTGGCATCTTATGTGTTTTGAAAATACTAACAGCAGCGTTTTCACACCTTACCTATCTAGGTGGGGTGTCAGCTTTCTTGTAGCGGTTTGCTTTTTCTAAAAAAATAAAAATTTGTAAGAGCCACCACACCTAACTTAGCAGATTATTGATTAAGCTGCAGATGCCGCAAACAGACCCTAAAAGATCTTATTAAATTAATAAGAAGCTCGGGCTGAATCAAAATCTTCAATTTCAACTAAAACACTTAGGGCATTTACATAAACACCACCCAGTTCCTATGTATTTACATATCTAACACTTAAATTGTACTTCTTTACATTTATAACACTCAAATCTATGTAAAGCATCAAACATGATTAAGGGAAGCAAATGCAAAATGTAGAATATTTTTCGCACAGAGCATGAAATAAAATAAAAAAATTTATAAATACTAAATTTAACTGCTTTAAAAAAAAATTTACAAAAAACATATTTTAATGCTAAAGCTGGCCTCCCACCCATTGGCCTCCACTTCAACAAGAAGTACAACAGCAGGAATAACATACGCTTTACATTTATTTTAAAATTTTAAGTAGTAGTAGTTGCAGGTGGAAGCAATTTAAGATGAAGCCATACTCCACAATAACATATAACCAATCCAAATATAAAATGTAGCTTAATTAATGATTGCAATTTCTGAGCTACTTCTGTTCAATTTTGGCTATAAAATTGGTGCAAATGGAATCATTCCATGTGCCTCCTGTGATATTAATAAAATACCTCCATACAACTAACTAATAAAAGCTAAAATTGACACTTATACAATATTCAATGCATCTTCCATGTCATGTAAAAAGTTGTTAATCAACTAGTTGCCAGCCATATCCCTTCTTCCTTTTTCCTTTTTCAAGTATTAAANTTTTTTGTTTTTGATCAATTGGGGCTCTTTGAGTTTTTTGGTTTATTCTGTTACTTTTGGTTTTTTTCAATCTATTTTGGTTTGTTTTTAATTATCATTTTCGCTGCTTTGTTTTTCTGTTTATTTTGATTTATTAAGTTGCATAAGTTTGCAGTATATCTTTGAATTAATCGTAATATATGTATCTTTGTTTATTGTCTGATTTTGGCTTTATAATGTTATTGGTTTTGTTTGTTTTTTACTATTATTGTATAATCTTGACTAGAAGCTGTGATTGGTATTGATCTATGATAAATTCAAACCTTATTATAATTCAACCATATATTGAATATATTTTTATATATTCAATATTTGAGGATGAAATTAAAATACTTATTTGCAGTTAAGTTCTGAAAGTTGGTTTTACTTTCTTCTGTTTTTGTTGTGCTTATTATCTCTTTCTTCATATTTTGGTAGTTTGATGGTTCTATTGTCTTCTTTTGTCTTTCTTTACAGGGCTACTCGTTGTTGAAGGACTTTTTTCTCTTTCGGGAACGTTCATGCTTTAAAGTGATGTTAAGGTTATGTTTTTATTTTCAACTATGTTTTGTTTGTTATTTGGTTCTACTTGTATCTTTTTTGGTTTTCTTGGTCGTATGAGTTGTATTTGGTTATCTTTTTTTGTATATCTTTCTTTTTTTCTTAATAAAGGTGGGTGTGACCCTCACATTCTTCCAAAAAAAATAAATTTCACATTTTTTTAATTTTAATTAATTAAATAATTTTAAGTATTTAAAATTTCTTTATCGTTGCTAATTGTCAACGAGTGCCAACTATTGCTTGTCCCTAACCATTGCTTGACACTGATAGACGCNCTTAATAAAGGTGGGTGTGACCCTCACATTCTCCCAAAAAAAATAAATTTCACATTTTTTTAAAATTTTAATTAATTAAATAATTTTAAGTATTTAAAATTTTTTTATCGTTGCTAATTGTCAACGAGTGCCAACTATTGCTTGTCCCTAACCATTGCTTGACACTGATAGACGCACGCTTATTGATTATCGCTAGGGGTGTAAAAGTCAAGTCAAACTCGAGCTTTAATCGATGAGTTCGAGATGGCTCCTATGTTGATTTGATTATTTTTAAAGAAAAAATAATATTAATTCAAAATACTGTTATAATGTCAAATAAGATGNACTTATTGATTATCGCTAGGGGTGTAAAAGTCAAGCCAACTATTTTATCTATGAGTTCGAGATGGCTCATATGTTGATTTGATTATTTTTAAAGAAAAAATAATATTAATTCAAAATACTGTTATAATGTCAAATAAGATGAATAATTATGAGATAAATAATAATAAGTATTTAATATAAATTATAAAATCCTATTTTTTTTATATTTTAATAATTTAAAGATAAAATTTTGAATTTTAATATATTTTGAATATATTTTATATTAATTATTATTTTAATTAGCTTGAATTTTGATTGTTAGCTCATCAAACTCAGTTCAAGACCTACTTATCGAGTTGAACACTAGCCATGGCACAATTACACCCCTTGTTGAGCTAACATCATCACCACATAAATTAATTTATTCAAAATTAAATAAAAATAAAAAAATATTTTTAAACATATTAAATATATTTAATTTTAAGTCCAAATACATAATAACATAAATTAAAATAAAATAAAAGTGACACTTAAAGGCTGGATAAACACCAAACACATTCTTAGGGAAATTTGGAGAGGCTTTTGATTGTAGAAAGATTTTTAAGGATAGCTCTGATTTATTAAATCCAAAGGAAAGCAGCCATAAAATAATTGAAGGGCCCTCGAGCCAACTGATAAGTCCACCAGTTGAATTTTCAAGTCGCCAAACAAATATATAAAGCCTTAAAATCAACAGACAACTAAGCAATAATGCTTAATTTCGAGTCGTTTTATATTAATAGTAATTAAATATTTTTAATCACTAATCATGCTTATTAAAAATATTAGTATTTTTAATCAATATTACTTTTGACAACTTATTTACCAAACAGTTTATAATAAAAAAGAAATGTAATGTGTTGCATAATTATGAAACCAGTATACAGATTGACACATTTAAATTTGTTTATATCATGCTTCAAGCATTTCAAAATGACTATCATCGAGTCATATCACAATTAAATTCATTAAGGGTCTGTTTGGGGTAACTTATTTGGCGCGGTGGCGATTTGAAAACGCACCTGGACTGTTTCGGTGAACTGCTTTTTGGCAGCTTATGTGTTTTAAAAATGCTAACAGCAGTGTTTTCACACGTTACCTATCTAAGTGGGGTGTCAGTTTTCTTGTAGCGGTTTGCTTTTTCCAAAAAAATAAAAATTTGTAAGAGTCACCGCACCTAACTTAGCAGATTATTGATTAAGCTGCAGATGCCGCAAACAGACCCTAAAAGATCTTATTAAATTAATAAGAAGCTCGGGCCGAATCAAAATCTTCAATTTCAACTAAAATACTTGGGGCATTTACATAAACACCACCCAGTTCCTATGTATTTACATATCTAACACTTAAACTGTACTTCTTTACATTTATAACACCCAAATCTATGTAAAGCATCAAACATGATTAAGGGAAGCAAATGCAAAATGTAGAATATTTTTCGAAGAGAGCATGAAATAAAATAAAAAATTTATAAATATTAAATTTAACTGCTTGAAAAAAAAATTGCAAAAAACATATTTTAATGCTACAGCTGGCCTCCCACCCATTGGCCTCCACTTCAACAAGAAGTACAACAGCAGGAATAACATAAGCTTTACATTTATTTTAAATTTTAAGTAGTAGTTGCAGGTGGAAGCAATTTAAGATGAAGCCATACTCCACAATAACATATAACCGATCCAAATATAAAATGTAGCTTAATTAATGATTGCAAATTCTGAACTACTTCTGTTCAATTTTGGCTATAAAATTGGTGCAAATGGAATCATTCCATGTGCCTCCTGTGATATTAATAAAATACCTCCCTACAACTAACTAATAAAAGCTAAAATTGACACTTATACAATATTCAATGCATCTTCCATGACATGTAAAAAGTTGTTAATCAACTAGTTGCCAGCCATATCCCTTCTTCCTTTTTCCTTTTTCAAGTATTAAATTGGTGATAAAAAAATTTTGCAGATCAAAAGAGAAATCTCGAATATACCTCGATGTGGAATAATGTAGCAAATAAACCAGTTAATTTTGACAGCGATGGATGGAAGTTAAAAGTGCTGGTTTTAGAGTTCAGGATGGCAGTTCTGATGGATTTTGTCCTCAATCTGAAGAGTTTGGAGAGTCCGCTTGGCGTAAATGGTGATAGCTACNCCAAAAAATTTTGCAGATCAAAAGAGAAATCTTGAATATACCTCGATGTGGAATAATGAACCAGACAATCTGGGCAGCGATGGATGGAAGTTAAAAGTACTGGTTTTAGAGTTCAGGATAGCAGTTCTGATGGATTTTGTCCTCAATCTGAAGAGTTTGGAGAGTCCGCTTGGCGTAAATGGTGATAGCTACGGTGGCGGCCAAGGCGACGGAGAAGCCGAGCACATCGTAGATGACCTGCTGCAATGATAGGAAATCGCCGTGGTCGGTTGCATCGGCTAGATTCCTCAGCAGCCTCCCACTGTAGTAGAAATCGGTTAGAAAAAAGACGAGAAATGTAAAGTGGGTTTGTGATGATAATCTGGGCATTTCAGAAAATATGATCACTTCAGGAAATATGATCATTGGTGAAAGTTGCAATGGTTAATTTGATTATTNAGTTAGAAAAAAGACGACAAATGTAAAGTGGGTTTGTGATGATAATCTGAGCATTTCAGAAAATATGATCACTTCAGGAAATATGATCATTGGTGAAAGTTGCAATGGTTAATTTGATTATTCTGGGAAACAATTTACAAATGTATGACGACTGGTACTGGTTCAGGAGGAGCATCAGATTCCCTCAAAATTTAAATAAAAAATACAAATAAAGAATTAAGCAGGGGTAAAAAATGAAGGTTGATCAGTTCTATTATATTCCCTTGGTTCTATAGCATGAAATTTTGAGAGCGAAATCAGAAGTACTAAATGTTGAAAGAAATTTTAAAAAAATGGTAACGTCACAGTCACAGATCGTACTAATTGTATGAGAGACCTACTACCAGACTGAGGAAAAACTAATAGAAGAAGGTTATTGTTGTCCTCTAAAACCTGGGAGTGTGCATTCATTGGTTTAAACCGATCCGACCCGAAGCATATTTGATTGAGTTGATTCGGTTGATAAAATCACAGTGCATTTTTTCTTCCAATTTAAGAGTTATTTAGATTTCGGTTGTTGGTTCAATTTGAAACAATAAAAAAAAATTGGTTCAAGTAAAACAACCAGATTATATTATAGTTAAAATAAATCCATTAACAAATAAATCCAGTGGAAACAACCAGATTATATCATTATTGAAGACAAATCCGGTGGAACAAAACTGAACTCTGTCTTATCAAAATGAACTGAATTTTATAGTAGGTCCACTGAATTTTATAATAGGACCAATGATATTAGGTCCACTGAATTTTGTCCTCAAATCCTAATGATAAATCCGAATTGACAGAGTACACACATCTTCATTAGGATTTCAAAATTCGGTGGAACCAAACTGAACCTAATAAACCAAATTATAATTCGGTTTGGTTTAGTTTGGTTCTGTCTTATTTGATCAGCTTAGTTTTGCTTATTATTTAGTTTGGTTTACTTGGTTTGATAAATTTTTCAATTAATCTGACCGAACCAGCCATTTGCAAAGTACTACTAAAAACGCACTTTCTGAACATTTCTGAAGTTCTTTTGACTAGCAACTGCAAAATTTCATTCCCAATCCTTTTCTCTTCTACAATCTCATCAAAAAAACTTTATGCTATTACCGTCGAGAGTAAAAAATGGACGGACTATATTTCATATAAACTTGGAGTTTCCCAATAATTTATCCAAAAGATAACTTCATGTCAACTTGGAGCTTCCTAATTATTTATCAAAAAGATAGAACAAGGAACTGCGTCCAGATTATTAATATGACTTAAGTACAATTTCATGCTCTTCAAGGAAAAATCCATCTTAAGAAAAGCCATTCAATTTATGGTATACCACCAAAAATCTCCATAGAAATCAAATACTGCTTGTATTAAGTGGTTAACACCAGTAAACAAGTAAAAGAGACTGTTAGCAACTGATCCTAAACAGAGACTATGATCTACAATAAAAGAGAAGCAAGGCTCAAGAAGATAAAAAAGAGCATTTACATATATACCAACCAATTCCTATGTATTTACATATCTAACACCTAAACTTTGCTTCTTACATTTATAACACCCAAATCTTTCATAATGCGTCAAAATACAACCATTTTAATTTAAAAAAAGTGAAATACATATATGTATGTAAAAATTAAAGTTTAGACATCAAATATGTAAATACGTGGGAATTGAGTGGGTATGTATGTAAACCTTCCTAAAAACAATTAAAATGAAAGAGGGATCTTTTAATACGTCACCACATGAGTTAGTCTTTCACTAAATGATCCTGCCATAATCTCACAATAAATTAAAAATAATAATATAATAATGTTATCATTATTATTATTAATATTAATATTAATAAATGGCAGGATAACTATCTTATAATCCCTTCAAGTGTAAAAGAGTTAGGGTTGTGCAGATGAAAATCTATAACTGTGGAATGTGAATTTGTTGCACTCAGAATTCTAGTTCAACATCAAAATATAAAGAATCAAGAAGGAATGAGTTATGTGCTTTTCAGAATAGCGGTGCTAACCACCTATAAATTGAAGAACAACCAAAAAAACAAATTAAGAAGAATGTATGCAAGATACAAATGGCATAAAAACAATTTGTAAATGCTTTTAATCAATTAGTGCAGCGACCATGTTGAGGTGAGAAGCCTTCACTTATTAGTTGTCATTCATAACAATTTAAAGTGTTTTCAAGAAATAATTTTTAATTGAAGCCAACTTAATCTCAAATTAGTCGAGGCTCAAATGTTACATAGAAACTATTCAACAATCCTAGGTGTAACTGTTAATACTGCTCAACTAAGCAGCCAGTTTTAGCGAGTCCCATATATTAAGGGATTGTTTAGGATCACCTTTGATTTTTATTTTCTTAATTCTATTTTGTTTTGTTTACATTTTAATTCCAAACAAAAAATAATTCACTATTTGATTAAAATATATAATTTATTAATAAACTCAAAACAACTAAAAATTATTTTAAGCATTTTTAAAAATATGTTAATTTGTTTTTAAAAATAAAAAATATATAAACAAATGCACTAAATAAACATATTTTTAAACATAAAAAACAAAGTTGATCCCAAACAAGCCCTAATTGAATAGAATATTCAAATAAGGAAGCCTTTTTACTAATTAATTCATCTGGACCATATGCTGAAGAACAAGCCCAATTGTCCACATTCAGAAGCTCAGATATTGTGCAATCCTTTCAAAAGGCCAGAGATGCTGTCTTTCCAAATGGATTTCAAAATATACTATGCAACATATAAAATTGAATCAATCTTTGTTACTTTTCATCTCCATTGTTTTTGTACCCTCAAAAGAAAGATAGATTCTGTTTCAGCACAAAAGGTCCATGAAGATATCTATAGGAAGATAGAATTAAATTCGAAGGGAATTTATATCAACAGCAATTTTATTCATGCTAAAAAATGTCACACATACTTCAAGATATGCATATAAATATACATTAATACTTACAAAAGTAATGAAAAATGCTAGCACATTATCATTAAATAGCCAATAAGTAACTAGAAAACTACTAACAAAATAATGTAATAGACTAAAAATAATACTGATGAAATAGTGAACTACTCACAAACTAATGCAATAGACTAAAAATAATACTGATGAAATAGTGAACTAAACATTAGACCTAAAAAATTTACGATGCTCTTAAGAAATATCTGAATCCCTTCAGCAGAAATAGATAAATATGCTTTTTGATTTATTATTTTATTTTTTTTCTTAAAAATATTGGACTCGTTTATTATTCTATGCCGAAAGCTGCACCAAAGAAGAACTAGAGAGATAAAATGTTAATGCTCACAAAATAATGTTTCATTTTCCATTGAAAAATAAAATTATTGTCCACGTAACTATCAGTTTTATCTAAAAGCACGGTTTGACACGCTCAGCAATATGTCGCAGTCATGCACCACCGCCATGTCAATGGTGTAAAGCACAACAAAAAAGTACACAGTACTTTAAACAATAGAAAATTAAAACTTATACACATGAAGCGCATTGCAGGCTTTTAGTTAAGTTTATCGCCTTGGATTCACTGAAAAAAAGGCATTAATTGTAAAGATCCTAAAAACATCGACTTAATTAAGAGTATTAATAATTACATTAACAATCAGTTTTTATTATGGATGACTAAAGATTATGTCGAGTCATCAACCTTAAATTGACTTAGAATAGACAAATCTTTTAAAGCGAATGAATAATTAATTAATTAAAATAATATAATTAGTGTCGAGTCATCCAAAGCAAGATATATGCTCCTGATGCAGATGCTTGGAGTAGAGATATTCACCACAGGGCCCATTTTTCTAACTGTATCACTCGTCTTGGTAGCAGTGAGGGAGAGCTCAAAAGTTTATTTTAGTGGCTAGATGGTCACAACTGGTTGACAAGTGGAAGTGCAAAACACCTTAATGTTGGCCTAAAGCTAGAGAAAAGATAATATGAGATCAACACGAATAGAAAAGACCACTAGAGAAAGAAATATGATGAGTTCAAAACTAATAGATAAGGTGACTGACATGATTTACTGTCACCATGTATCCTACCAAGTAAAAATAGTGTCATTATGTTATGTTGTTTATTGTTAAATGATTAACCAAGTCAACATATTATTAATTATGTTAATTAGACAAATTAAATTGTGATACGATCTGACCTCAAAATCAGCATGCTTTTCCAAAGAATTCAGGGCAAACACAAACTTTCTTGAATAAATCAAACAACTTAACAAGAATACAAAGATAAACACCTAAAATTCGAGAGGCAGACGATCTCTCCCAATTCCTACAATTTGAGAGGTAGAAAATCTCTCTCAAACCCTAGACCAAAGACTCGCAACTGAATCTCATGCATAAACATAACCCTAGACATAACAAGTTTAATTATAAACAACAACAACAATAATAATAAAATAAATTGCCCTTAGGCTAGACGCAAATGCAACAATACTTCCCTCATACACCCCCCCACCCCCCAACCAAAAAAACAACTTGCCCTAAATGTGGGAAGAAGTGAGTGCTTCTCTTCCTCCGCCACAGCTGTTTCCATTTCTTCATTCTCTACCTCCTTATCATGCAATGTGAGAATTCGTAATTTTTAATCATTGCAACAATGTGGTAAACTTTTCATTACACCAGAAACATAACTCCTTGGCCCATTTCTCCCAAATTTGTCTCTGTAAAGCGCTTTAGTGTTGCCCTTGACCATTTTCCATTATTTGTGTTTCGTGCATCCTCCCTCTGGACTTCCATTGTTGGAGCTTTTGGTATCATCACGGTTTTAACAGTTCAATACGATGTTCCATTTGTGTTGCCTTGTTGGTCTTCTTCATTTGATTCTTGTCCTCTACCATCTGAGCTAGCTCCACCGTCTCCCTCAAACCCCGTGATCTCAATAATTGGAGTTATGCCCATGTGTTAGGCTTTAGACACTTCATGAAATTTCTCTCCAATCCTACCTCAAAATCGCCCTCAGCCATCGCGGCATTAGCTAAAATTTCTCTGTATTTCATGGCAGTCCCCACCTGAGTCAAAGGCATATAATTGCTTATGTAGGTCTCCTTCAAACAATCTTTGAATTCCTCCCACGAATGGATCGAGTATCTAGTCTCCCTCCACTGAAACAAGGATAGAGTTTTCCCTAACATAATTGTGCCGCCATGAGTTTCTTCTCCCCATCTAGCTCATTCACCGTGAAGTTTTGTTCTGCCCAATACACCCACCCAAGTGTGTCATCCCCTTCGAAGATCAGCATCTCCAACTTCCTGACTCTAGCATCTCCACCCCAACTTTCTCATCATTCGTTGTTTCCCTCCATGTATCGAGTGTAAAACTTCCTCCTTAAATCGTAGTTATATCCCCTCCCTGCTTCCTCCCTTTCTTCTTCGTGTTTCATACCTCTTGCATAATCTCTTATCCATGTTACGGCCCAACCGCCTCCATCAGAAATCAATCCACCCCCAATCGAAGCCTTGTGAGGGGATTTGTGATTGTGGATGCTTTCCTCTTCACGTTCCTCACATTCAATCTCCCTTTTTTTCGATCTTGTCATGGATTCTCCAGTCAATCTTTAGTCAGGATTTGCAAATTGACCCGACGACGGGGTCTTGGATTGCATCTCAATGATCCTCTTTAACATCTCTCGAATTTCCCTCATGCTCTCAAATCAATCCTCCAATTTGTTCTTCATAAACGAGAATCTATCCTCTTTGGTGGCGAACCTTTCTTCCATCCCAGATCTGATTTGACTTGTCTCTTCTAATTTCTTATCCAAATCATATACTTTCTTTGCTATCATTATTTCCTGTCACTAGAGCATGCTCGATTATGGATTCGGTCGTTGACTTCTAGGATCACAATTAGGGCACGCCTGATTCCATTGCAGCCTTCCACTCTAGTTCTAATATGATCGAGTCTATTTCACATTCTTCGGTGAGACAATAATTAAAGCAAGTCGGAATCCCTCATGTTACCCAGGTAACTCAAACCACTATCCTATCGCAAGCCTTCTGTCACAGCCTAATAAGATCTCGGCGTCGCATTCCCAGCACACTCTGATTGCGACTATATCGCAAGGTTCGGTCACGAAGGTGACAAGCAGCATTCCTAGCAAGCCCTGATTGTGATTGTATTGCAGCAAGCTCTGGTAGCGATTGTATCGCAACAAGAGGTTGTAAGAAAAGAGTTTAAATCCCAAATCGGCACTATGCTGAAATTGACGCCCGATTCCCAAAATTTTGAACTTTCATACTAATTTGATACGACAAAACCTCAAAATCAGCACGTTTTTCTACAGAAATTAGGTCAAACAACTCAACAAAAATACAAAGATAAACACCTACAATTCGAGAGGTATGCAATCTCTCCCAATTCCTACAATTCGAGAATTAGAAAATCTCTCCCAAACCTTAAACCTAAAACTCACAACTCAATCTTATGCATAAACCTAACCCTAGACATAACAAACTTATTTTTACCTAGCAATTTTAATAATAATAAAACACTAAATTGCTTTTAGGAGTACAAAAAACAAATTTGACCTTAGACTAAGCCCCAACGTAACAAATATCTTGAGAAAATGATAAGAATTTGTGGATGAAATCGGCATTATATTTTGTACAAAAATCCATAATTTTATATTATGATGGCACAACCACAACCATACTAGAAGAAAATCTAAGAATCTCTTCATATAAAATTGTCATTTTTTTAAAATATAAAATTGAAATTTAATATGGCATTCCATCCTCAAAGTGATGATCAATCAAATAGGGCCATGCAGATTTTAGAAGATCTACATAGGTTGTGTTCTTATAGCTTTGATGAAGGTTTGGAATCACATACGCCTCTAATAGAGTAAAATTAAAATAAAAATTTTCAAACAAGTATTGAAATGACACCATATGAATTATATTACAACAATAACAACGACAACAACAAGCCTTTAACCCTGATGTAATCCAACAAAAATTATTTTGTCAATCCTCCTCCTGTTTAAACACAAGTAACAGCCCTAAGTTACGTATCTTTAATGACTTCAATATAAATCATATCAACACCTTTTTGTTCTAGTACTCTCCAAAGAATTCTTGGAATCTTCTCGTAAGCTTTTTCAAAATTTTTAAAAAAAAATCATATGTAGAGAAAATGCAAGAAAACCCAACCTTTGGCTAAAGAAAAAGAGAAGGATGATGGGTTCAAAACTAACAAATAGGGCCACTAACAAGGTTTGGCACATCTGTGACAAACTGAAAGTTTTACAGGACATACGAAATAAATTCTACGATGTTGAGCATTGATTCATGGAATTCAATGTTGAACCCAAGATTTTGAAAAAATCCTGAAGGCGGTTTATTAACTAGCTTTATCGACATATACATGAAGCGCATGATGAGTTCAAAATTTCCTCAATTAAAAATATACAGCTTATGAGTCAGGCAAAGTTTTCCAAGATATTGTAGGAATACATTCTGAACTTATGAGGAAGATCCATGATATATATTGGCTTATGATATGAAGTAACATCAAAGTCAAGAAATATCTAATATTTGAACTTTACGGGAGCATGGAACAAAATGAGATGCTAAATAAGAGAGAGATACGTGAACTGTTCACACCTTTTAATTTGAGGCATTATATTTCCAACCATATTACAAGTTTTGAAGATGAATTTTTTATAAAGGGAACGAAATTAATTGAGAAGCATTAAAAATAAAATTAATAGTTATACATAAAAATTTAAGGATGATCACTGAGGCTAAGCATTCATGGGATGATGGCAGCACTTTACCTTCAAGTGAGCATTGTGAATCAATCCTTCCAAGTTTTTTCTTGCAATAGGTTCTTCTCTGGAGCCTTTTTCCACCGCAGGCCCTCCAGAATCTTTTATGCAGCAAACTTTCCTCCGAAATTTTTCCTGCAACAAGCCCTCCTCCGAAGCCTTTCCTACAGTTTTTCCTGCATTAGGCTTCCTTTGGAGCTTTTCCTGTTGGAAACCCTCCTCCTGAGCTTTTCTTGTATCAAGCGCTCCTTCGAAACTTTTTCCTGTATAAGGCTCTCCCCCAAAGCTGATCCTGCAACAGTCAACAGACCCTCTACTGGAATTCTTCCAGCAGTAGGCCCTCCTCCGGAGCAAGTTCCTGCATCAGGCCCTCCTCCAAACTTTCTACCACAGCAGACCCTTCTCCAAAATTTTTTCCTGTATCAGGCCCTCCTCCGAAGTTTTTCCTGGAACAGGTCCTCCTTTGGAATTCTTCCTGCCGCAACCTATCGTCAGAGCCTTTTCCTGATCTCTTGCATCAAGCACTCCTTCGAAATCTTTCCCTTCAGACCTTTTCTTTCTTTCTGCAAGGCAAAAATTGTAACATTTTTGCATGTTGTCTACTCCCCTGCAAACTCCCCTACAACATTACATATAACGAATTTTTCGCCTACCTATAGACACTACAAGAACTGCAGTCAAAGACAGTTGCAGTTAATTAGAAGTCATCTTTTTCTGCAAGTTGTCTACTTCCCTGCAAACTCCCCTGCAACATTACTTGTAGGACTCTTCTGTCAACCTATAGACACTACAAGAACTGCAGCCAAACTCCCCTGCAGCATTACCTGTAGGAGTCTTCCGCCTACCTACAGACATTGCAGAAACTGTAGTCAGACAACTGCAATTGTCAACTTCCCTGCAAACTCCCCTACAACATTATTCGTATGAGTCTTCTCCCTACCTACAAACATTACAGAAACTGCAGTCAAAGATAGCCGCAGTACGGGATGAAAACTTCAACTTGTCTCACAGTTTCTTCCTCGCCCATTGTTTGTGTTTTCAAATCCAAGTTGAACATGGTTTTCAACCATGTTTCAACTTAAAGGGAAGTGTTGGAAGTTATATTAAGAAATATATTTATTCCTAAATTTGAAGTTATTTCCTTTCCTATTTTATATTTATTTCTTTAAATTGGATTTATTTCATTTCCTATTTTATGTTATTTTCTTTATCTCCAAAATAATTAATGTGAATTGATTAATTGGACATATTATGAGTTATAACTTTCCTTTCATATTATTTTCATTTTATTATCTTTCCTATTGTAGGATTCATGTAAGAGTTGTGTATAGCCCCTTTCATATCAATGAAAAAATTTTATTTTATTCCGTATTATTATAAATTTCAACATATCCACTTTTTCATCCAAGGCTTAATTGCTCTTCAAGATAATGAAACACTTGATTGACCTCTGATTGTGACAATGGTTCAGAGATAATGAAAATAGTCAGTCAAATTTTATCGACGTCTTTCTCAACATTGATAGAATTTGTTTCACCGAAAATAGGACCACAAGAGGTTTGATAAGAATCATATATTTCACTAGTGACAGAATGTTCCATATTGTTCGCAATGAACTCCACCATATCGTACTGCCAAATATCGTTGAATGTACTTTTCACTCTAGGAATTCCAGCACATTTCTCCTATTCATACACGGGCTATATACAATTATCCACGATTATTCCGATGCCAGACCTTCAAATCCATCAAAACTTAAAGATTCATGATGAAATGGGTTTTCATCTTCTTCCTCAAGAATTTTGTTTTCTTGATCCATCTCATGTTCTTCCAGTTTTCTTTGTTCGAGTATAACTACTTTTTCTTGAAGAAACTGGATATCCCATTTTAAACCTTACATAACAAGTTTTTGATTGGGT
>JXCR01020574.1:7050-25300 GCA_002079205.1 Phalaenopsis hybrid cultivar
TTCCTTTTTTTTATTGTATATTAGTTGATTTTTTAGTATTTATTATCTAATTATTCGTTCTATTTGTTATCTTTTTATAAAATTAGATTAAATTAATATTATTTTTTAGCCGGCTCAAACTCGTAGACTTAAGCTGGAGCACGAGTTAAAACTCGATAGAATTAATCAAGCTTAAGCTCAAGCGGAGAGTGACTCGAAATAAAATTTCTATTTAATTCGATTAAATTTAAGAATTAGAAATAAAGTTTAAGATAATTGAATTAAGTTTAATGACTAATTTTATCATAATGATAAAATAATCAAAGTTGTGTCATGTTTTATTTTTTTCTATAACAAACATAATGGCGTTTTAAATCCTACTTGAAGTTATCGAATAATTTGACATGATTTAATTTAATTTACTGAACATATTACCAAACAATTAATGGGGTTTAAGCCTTACATTGTCTTACATGACCTTATTTTTGGGATTTACTAAACAATCATGGGAAGCTTGAGCTTATTGTTTTATTATGTTATTATTGGCCTTCCTCTTAAGATGTAATATTTATGTTTCTTAATTGCACTTATTTTATTGAAATTAATGTCATAATTACCTTCTAATGTTTTTTTTTTTATTTTCTTAATTGGCTAAGCAGATCAAAATCAATCCAGAGGTGAAGTCTAGAGCTGTATGCAGATCCTTGNTCATGCACCTCCATTCTTTTTGTTTTCATTTCTATCCCGAGGGCTGATGGTGAGGGGTGGGAGCTCCTTTCTTTCTTTTCCATTTTTGAAAGCTCACCTTTTGTTTTGTTTGCATTAATTCCTGAGGGCTGAGGGGTGAAAGCCAAGCTCTCGTCAGTCGTTTCTTTGTGCAACAACCAAAGTGCCTCATTTCTTCCCATCACAGATGTGAAAGCTAAAAGGAGTGAAAGTCTTACTAGGGATTCTCTGATTTTTCTTCTTCTAAGTCATTTTTTTATAATCAGCTTTATGAGTTATGAGATTATAGGCATACTAGGCTTTATCTTCTTCTATCTTGCTGCCTACTATTAACTTCTTCTAAGGAGAACTACATTTAGGTTTTGTTCATATCCCTATTCTTCAATCATCATATATCTTGGGGCCTAGTATTAACTTCTTACTAGTGTTTATCTTCTCCTATCTTGTTGCCTAATATTGAATTAGCGGATGGAGATTTAATAATTTTGCTTTCTTTAAATGAGAAGGGAATGTGATTTGTGTTAATCTACAATTTATAAAAGTTCATTTTGAGCCGAACCTGATCTTAAAATGAATAAATTGAGTTCAATTCAATTTAAACAGGAACATACTGTTCACGAACAATTTTGAATATGAGCTTAACAATTTCAAACATATTAAACATCAAACGAGTCGAACATGAACAATAACTAGGCTCAATCAAGCTCGGTTCATTTACAACCCTAGTTTCGTTATCTTGGGTCGACATGCTCCCTGATGTTCTTAGATGGAGGACATTTTTGAATCAACCTGATTGAAGAATCCTCATCAATAATCATGAGTTGTGTTGTACAAGGACCCTTGTAGATCAAGAGTGGATGTTTATCTGAGAAGACAAATTTAAGTAGATCTTACCTAACATAAGGCTTATGCCAACCACTTGTATAATTAAGCTTCACAAATCAAAGGATATAAAGCAATTGTGAAACAAACATGCTACAATCATGATTGCAATATAATTATGTCATTTGGTGGTAACCATCCGATTAGAGGGTTCTGGTCGTAACTTCTACTTTGCTGTATCATTTGACAACAAAATGATTTGTGTAGCTATGAAACACATGTTAGCATGCAAATATAAATGTTGATCAAGGATTTGATGGAATATGAGTCCTTAAATCGATCCCATGAAGAGCGAGTAAAATCCTCAAATATTTAACCGATTAGATTACTAATTCTAAGCTCAGTTTAAAAGGTTAAATATATTTTAAAAATATAAAGATTCTAAAATGCTAATTTTAAAATGAAAATCTAGAATAAATTAGAAGTGTTTTCTAATATTGTGAAAGTATCCCTTGAATTAGCTTAGTAAAATTGATGTTCCTCCAAGTAATTTTTCTTTTTGTTGTCAATCAAGGTTTGTTACATCTTACTCTCTTCCGAGGTATAAAAAACATTAGAATTCTATATTATAGTTAGGTTCCCCTATACCTATAAGAATTCATAGGCATTCACATTCCACATAAAGATTGGAAGAGTCTATAGACAATATTCATATTCCACTAAACTCTTATGATTTAACCTAGTTGTTCTTCTAGTATTCTTTAGGCAGTCTTAAATTTCAACTAATTTTAAAGACCTAAATGGCCAGTTTAAATATAAATTAAATTTGAAAGGTTGAAATATTAACTTCTTCATTCATAAGTTTAAAAATCTAATATGAATTTTCTTAGATTTTAAAGAAATAAATCCAAAGAAGTGAAGAGATTAAGTGTTAATAATCATGATTCGAAATAAAAATCTAAATTGCTTTAAAAAATTGAAACCAAGTTAACAAAGTAAAAAGAATTAAAAAATCAAGTTAATGAAATCTGGCCTGCTCCCATAATTTGATCTCCCTTAAAATCTCCTCTTTTGCTTGATATAATAACACCCTCACTCACTCTCACACAAAATAAACATTCCACACACACACACACACACACACACACTTAAACTAGAAATCTCCACAAGTCACTTTCCTCTCCTAGTGTGGTGCCAGTCTCTTCCTAAATGTTGTCAGGTAGCCTCCTAAACAGAAATCTAACACTTGTATGCTTTCCCACATTGAAATCATAGGCAAACCCACCAAAATTGCTTTAAGTTGGTGGGAGGCATGGCGACACTAATATTATACAATCATGGCATTAGATTTAGGTGTGACACCACTAAATATAGGCGTTCGGTTTTATGTCTTCCGATCATTGAATTAAGCCCACTATACATCATTAAACCAAAGGGGACAATTCTCTTTCATAAGGCTATCAAATTTTTTTAAAATTTTCTTAGTCTCCTTATTTAAAATTTCTTGTAGTTTGAGAGTGATACAAAGTAGAAAGTCTACGTTTATACCAAATTTTGCAATTAATATCTAAATTATATTATTACAAAAGAGACTCTCCATCACTAAATAATAGCACTGGGTGTTTCAAACATGTTAAAAATATTTTTTTTAAGAATTTTTAAGCACCTTATGAATCATATATTGGTAGAGTCACTAACACAATCCACTTTGAGATATATTCTATTGCAATCAAAATATACTAATTTCTTAAAGATGATATAAAATGTCCCATAAGAATTTTGACTTCCAAAATACATTTCACGGGCATTTCATGTCTATAAAATTTTCCCACCCATTAAAATTTATCAGATTGCTTAATATATTCACTAACATCTTTAAGGAGGTCAAACCAATAGAATCTTGATTATAAGATCCTCTTATAAGCAATTCAAAAACCTTCAAAATATCTTTTAAAAGCTAAATCATGGCTATCTAATGACATTTTATACTTTTTTCGAGGNCAAAAGCTAAATCGTGGCTATCTAATGACATTTTATACTTCTTTCAGGGGCACACAATTTCTAATATTTTGATCTATTCATCTCTTAAATATTTAAGATTCATCTCAAAAAATAGAATTTGACATCTGAAACAAATATCTTTGTTTGGATATATCAAATTTAAAAATTTATTATTCTGCTAAAAATGTAATTAGCTATATATGTTTGCATGCCAATAAATATTTTGTTTAGTGATCTAAAGAAGTTAATCATAAATTCTTATTAATTTCATCCAACAAATCCTCAAAATTTTCTCGCTCAAATATAGACCAGTGATTAGATACTTGATTTTTATTACCTTTTATATCCACAATCTCAATATCAAATTCTTTCAATGAATCATCCATCAGATTAAGTAGGCATTGACAACCTTTTTACTTATTAAATACTTTATAGCTGAGTAGTCTGTATAAGCTTTGACTTTGGTATTGATCAAATATGATCAAAATTTGTAAAATGTGAATAAAATTGCCATTGTAAAATGTCAATAATATTGCTATTAAATCTATTTTTAGTGGTATTATAGTTGATTTGAGCTTCATTAAGAGTTTTACTAGCTTAATATATCAATAATATAAAAAATTTTGTAATTTCTCTGGCCTAAATTAACTCCTTCAGTAAAAATCACTAGTATAACACATATGTTCAAATGGATATTGCCAGCAAATTAAAACTATCATGGATGCTGTGATTTGTTTTTTCTTTAAACTTTAAAGCTATTAGGTATTCACTATCAAAATTAAAGGCTAGTCCTTCTCTAATAAGTGACACAGTTATTTAAAAATTTTAGAGAAGTTCTTAATATATTTATGATAAAATTTGACATGCCTTAAGAAAGTCCCAATCTCTTTTAAATAAATGAGTGAGGGTAGTTTTTCTATAAATTGAATATTTTCTTGATATTACACATTTATTTTAATTTTAAAAAGTCATATCACAATTTCATGCAACCAACACACTTTAATAGGTTAGATTGAAAGAACCAGCTTTTTACTTCATAAATTTCTAGAAAGTGGGAGGAAAGTGGTTCCCCAAACAGACCTGTAGTAATGGTTTGGAAAGCAAAGCAACAAAAAAAAATGTTCTAAATGGACCCTTAACCATGCAGCATTTCCCAAGAATCTGTTAGTACCTTACATAGGTTGTGAGTTCCTAGTTATAATATGTTTATTCCACCAAGATGTTGTGTGTTAAACTACTTATTTTTCTATTCAATGATTAGATGTCTCAGATAAAAAAAAAAATTAACTTTCTAATTAGCTAAATCTAGGGCAAACAATGACTGAAAGGTTAACATATCAATATATGAAATCTAATGCACAAAAAACACTGGGTAAAAACATCAAGAAAAGAA
Organism: Phalaenopsis hybrid cultivar; assembly: GCA_002079205.1. Classification (NCBI taxonomy): domain Eukaryota; kingdom Viridiplantae; phylum Streptophyta; class Magnoliopsida; order Asparagales; family Orchidaceae; genus Phalaenopsis; species Phalaenopsis hybrid cultivar. Next base: position 11,972 of record JXCR01020574.1, read on the forward strand.
AAAAAAACATATGGAGTCAAATGTCTTACATCACAGGAGCATGAAAAAAGAATTAGTTACCATGCACGAGAGATGGAAACATAGAGATTTTTCCTCAAAATATTAAGAAAAACAAATATAAAGTGGTACAAAAAACTGACATCGGAGCCAATCATTCCTTGCAATAACATGCAATTATCTTTGTAAAATGTAAGCTTTCCTTGGATCTCTCTTGTACAAGTGCACACAAACCTCATTATATTCTCTCTCTCTCTCTCTCTCTCTCTCTCTCTAACACACACAAATCACCCAACTCTCCAAGAAAAGCCACCCTTAAAAGAGAACTAATGCAAGAAACCCTAGGATAAGGCAAAACTTCGTCACAACCCTAGAAAGGACTAGTCCTCAACTGCTAAAAAGTGCCTTAAGTCGTCTCCCAAGTGGGCTTAAAAAGCTCCTATGATTCGCCTTAATCCACTAACCAAATTGGTCTTTAGGCTGAACCTAGTGTGGGTAAACCCAATTATGGCCTATCTACACGAGATGATAGTGTAATTACACCTCAGTCTCATAATTATTCCACCTCTTCTATTTATCGATCATGTAAATGAGCTTTTGAAATAGAGACCCTAGTGTAATTATGCGAGGGAGTGACATAAGTACATTAGGCACCTCATTTTGTTCAACTTTATATTTTAGCTCTATAAAGTGTGCTCAATGTCAGTAGCCTGCAATTGAAAAAATACCTTCCATAAATATAAAATTATCATAATAATGAATTAAAATATGATGTTTATGCAAAAAATTTCATGAATTTTATTCACTCCCAAATTTCTCTCAAGTAATCTCATATTTAAACTTGAACTTATTTAAAAGATTTTCTAGTGCTCATATATTACTTTAAGATTATCTAACAAGACTCTATATAATTCATAATAAAGAAATGTGAAAATATGATTTCAATGTTGGATTTTCATGAATCTCTAATAAACTAGCCTTTCTTTAATTCACTTGTTTCTAAGCCTAAAGATATCTCAAAATTCATAATCTTATATGATTAAAATATTTTATTTTTTAAAGTTATTTGTAAATCAATTAATCTTCAATCAAATAACATAACATTACTTAATTTTTTAAAGAAAATATTTAAGATTTCCATAAAAAAAGGCTTTAAGTTTTATTATTAGGATATGGTTTAAATACAAACTTTGGACTATTCGTATTCAACCTCAGGGTACTTCTTCAAAAATTACTAGGACTTCTTTTTTTCTTTTGGCTTTTTTTTTGAATTATTTTCTTACATAAATTTTTTTTTTAAATTTTTAAGCCCAAAATTATCTTTAATTTCCCTATAAATTCTTATGCAGAAATTACCTCAACAGTTAATCCTCAAATACTCCTTAACATGAATTTTAAAATTAAAATCCATTCAAGTTAAGAACAATTAAATTGTTTGAGCTCAAAAATTAAAAGCTTAATCTTCCCTCATTACTTTCTTTTTATTTAAAGTATATATATTTTAATTATTTTAAGACCTTTTAGGGTTAAGATAGAAATTATTAAAGCAAATGACTCAATTATTAAGAAATCAATTTTAATCCTCCTTTAATGAATATTTACATCTTTAATACAGTCATTATATAACTTCATCAAATTACAAGGATTCCCATTAAGAGTCACCAATCTAAGGTATAGTCAACAACCCAAATATTTGAATTAATCTTTGGCGATTATACATGTCTAGATCATTCCCCAAACTTTTTTTCGATAGTTAGTATATAATATAGTAATAGGGAATCTATCTCGGAAAAAAATATCACGACAAAACTGAATCATATAGATATTGATGAGTGCCAAGTATAACAAAAATGAAGGGATCAATGTCTATCAAAAGACCAGCAAAAAAGTCAACATAATAATTATAACCAACTTAGGTAAAGTCTCTAATTACAAAAATTACCATGATAATCTTCAAATAAAAAACACAGATAAAATAAATTTAAAGTATAATACACAAATCTCAAAATAAATTCAATAAAAAATGGAGGGTAAAATATGCTCAAAATATAAGAAAACACTTGGGTCATCTCCAAGTAGTGCTTGAACATCCTCAGCCCGACCAATGGTTAAGTCAAACCTAGATGTTCTCTTTAAAATTTTTTAGTATTCCATAATCAATTTTATCAAGTTTTAACTGTGTTAAAGAATTGCCTAATTCATCAAATATCAATCATAATCTCAGATCATATATAATACATGTGTTCCTTCCTCACCATTGTTCAAAATTTTCTACAATATTTCCATCATAAGCCTACAGTGATCTTCCAACGGATATGTTAGAGGTTGAATCAGATTATAAATTATAAAAAATATCTCATAATCCAAGGCTTTCATCATTTCTCTCTTGCAATTAACTCGACACAACAAAAATCATGAGTGACAAGTTGGAGGATTCTTCTAAAACATCATACTCGAGATGCTTAAGGGGACTTCTCAATCCTAACTTTGGAGATCCTTCTACGGATAATCTTAAGGTTTGATATATGTTATGGTGTCCACAATCTCAATTAATTCTAGGGTCCACCTCAAAAGTAGAGCTGACTCTTCCTTAGTATTTTTATAATAAAAATTATCCACCATAGCTAGCTTTATAAGGTCTAATTCTATATTTAGAAAAAAATTGGCTATCAACTACCCTTTTTACTATATCTACTCGAATTGATCTTCATTGAATTCTTGGATAAACTTCACTGGTTTAAACACACCAAAAGTTACCTCCTGAGCATTAACTCTCTTGGTAATTTTTCTCTTCTAATTGTCAAGTATTGCTCTTCTCATTGCTAAAAAGAATATGCCAAGTGTAATTAAAATCTCCTTCTCTTTATACATTTCTAATATAAACAAAGCAAATAGGAAGATAAACTTGTCAAAATTCACTAAAACATCCTCTATTACCCTCTAATTTGGATAAAAGATTGGTATGCTAATTTTAGGGTCAATTTGGTGGGTTAGGCGTCTCTTAAGCCTGGTCTTTTTGAAAATGGAAAGTGGCATGAGGATGATATTAAGTCTAAAGTACCAAAGGTCTTTCCTAAGAAAATCTATTTCCAAGGGCACAAGAAATAGTAAAGCTACTCGGGACTTTAAGTATTTGTGGTAATTTTTGTTGCAGGATAATGCTACATTCCTCAATCAGGGTCACAATTTCAAAAATTTCTAATTTTCTGTTCTTCTTAAGTATATCAATCATATGACGGCGTATTTATGCCTCAAACTGACATGATTATGTCACATCCCCTATCTCTCGATCAAGCCAGTGGGTTTTAGAAATCGAGACCCCGACATTATTATGTCAGGGGCGACGTAAGTATTTTAATTTCATATTTTATCTCTTTAAAATAATGTTATCAATACATTTTAACTCCCTAAAGCGTGCTAAACTCTTATAACCTATAAAACATGAAAAAACACCTTCCATAAGAATAAAATATCAAAATAAGGAAATTAAATATGAGATTCATTTAGAAAAATATCACAATTCGATTCAAATCAATTTCCCTAAACTTGCCGCAAATAATTTCATATATAAGCTTCATTTATTTAAATGATTTTCATAGTGCTCATATGGGACTTATGCTTCTTTAAAGGAAACTATAAATTAATAATAAAATATTTGCAAATAAGTTTTATTAATCTCTAATAACTTAGCATTTCTTTATTTCACTTCTTTTTATGCCTAAGCATATCTGAAAACTCCTAATCTAGTGTGTGATTAAAATGCTTTCATTTCCAGAAGATATTCTTAATTTAATTAATTCTTAATCAAATAATCTAAAATTAATAAAATTTTTGCTGAATATAATAACTAAGAGTTTCGTCAAAAATTCTTTAAATTTTATCAATTATGAAAGACTTTAGACACCAAATTATGTCTTTTCATGCTTCACCTCAAGCTTCTTCTTAAAAAAAAAAAAAAACTATTGGACACTTCCTTTTTGTTAACTTTTTTCTTGAATCATTGTCTTAGATAATTGTGCTTTTCTTTTTCTTTTGTTATTCTTAAGCTCAAAATTATCTTTAATTTCACTGAGGAATTACTATATTTGTTGAATATTTTTCTTAATAATTTTTAATATCTAATCACCTGAATTGCTAATCATCAAAGACACCTTAATATGAATTCTAGACAACTAAAATCCAATTAATAGTTAAAATCAATTAAATTGTTTGAGCTAAAAATTTAAAGGCTTTATCATCCCTAGTTATTTATTTCTATGTAATTTACACTTTTTAAAAATATTTTAGGTCTTTTTAAGATTCTAGTAAATGTTACAAAAGGGAAGGACTTGATTATTGCAAAATCACTTTTAATCTCCCTTTTAATAAATATTTATATTTCTATTGAAGTCATTCTATAACAATCAAATTACCGAAATTCTCGTTAGGGGGCACCTCTCTAAAGTACTCTCAACAACTCAAATATATATATTACTAAGGCAAGTATACATGTCTAGTTTCCTCCCCCAAACTTATTTTTTATCCAATACATGCCACATGAAAGAGTGCAAGAAAGGAAAAGGTTATATAACATGTGACAACAGGGAATCTCACAAAACACACAAGAGCAAAGCTAAATGTATTATAGATTGACAAGTGCAAATTATAGCATGTATGAAGGGAACAGTCTCCTGCAAAACACAAGCAAAAAATTTCACAAAGCAATTGCAACCAAATCGGGTAAAGTGTCTCAACCAAAACTGCCATGACAATGTTCAAATAAAGAACACACATAAAGCAATTCAAAGCACAACACATAATTCTTAAAGCAAATTTTGATGCAAATACAAGATAAAACATGCTCAAAACATAAGATAATGCTTGGCTTACCTCCCAATTAGCATTAATTTTAACATCCTCAGCTCAACCTATAGTCAAGTCAAACCTATATGTTCTCTTTAGGATCAATTAGCATTTTTCAGTAATCCTAGATCAAGTTTACTAAATTTTAACTATCCTAGAGGATTTTCTTAGTCATAAAATCTCAGTCATAACTACAAGTATTCTAGAATTTATATGTTCCTCCCCACACCTATGTTTAGAGTTTCTATAATATGTCCGTCGCACACCTACAATGATCTTTTGAAGGATAGGTCGAGGGTTTACTCCAATGATACATCCTAAAAAAATATCTGTTTATCGAAGGCTTGCCAATTTTCTACTTGTTATTCACTCGACTCAATCAACATCATGAGTGGAAAGTTGGAAGGTTTTCCTAAAATGTTATACTCGAGATGCTTAAAAGGACTTTTTAATTTTAACTCTATAGCTCCTTCTATGAATGGTCCTATAGGCTTGACATGGGTGATGGTATCTAAAATCTCAACTACATCATTAACAATTCTAGGGTCTACATCAAAAAGTAGAGCAAATTCTTCCTTAATTTTTTGACAACAAAATTCATTTACCACAACTTGCTCAATGGGGCTGATTTCTACAAATTCAAAAAAATGGTCTATCAACTACCCCTTCCACTACATTTACTATATAGCTTCAATCATTTCTAGCATCTTGGAGAAACTTTATTGATTTAAAAGCACCAAAAGTTACCTTCTAATCGTTATCTCTCATGGCAAGTTTTCTCTTCTGAACACCAACCATTGCTTTTTACATGGCTGAAAAGGGTAAGCCAAGTATATTTAGAATTTTTTTATCTTACTCCATACCTAAGACAGTAAAATCAATAGGAAAAATAAACTTGTCAGCCTTCACTAAGCCATCCTCTATCACCCTCCTTAGTTGGGTCAAAGATCGGTCCACTAATTGTAAGGTCAATTTTGTGAGTTAGACCTCTCCCAATCTTAGTCTTTTCTTTAAATGGAAAGGGGCATGAGGTTAATGCTTGTTCCTAAGTCTCTCAAATAGGACGTGAAATAGTAAAACTACAGGGGTCCTTGAGTTATTGTGGTAATTTCTACTGCATGATAACACCACATTCCTTTGTTAGGGCCACAATTTCAAAATGTCCTAATTTCCTACTCTGTTGAAGTATATCAATTATGGATTTCTTGTAACAAGGCATTCACACAAAGGTTTTAATTCGTGGAATATTAATCGATAATTTGTTGAAAAATCTCTAGAAAATGCTGCATTATTGGTCTACTTTTTATTTAGGATCCACTAGAAAATTATGGTGCTAATCTCTCCACTACCATCCATGGAGGCGATGCAGATTTTCATGAACTACTGGGTAGCAAGGAATATAGAGGCTATGTATAGAAAAAAATAGTAGCGTGGCAAGCTAACAGCTCAGGTTGGGGACAGATGTGTCTCGACTATAGAAACAGAGAAGTACGATATAGGCAAAGAGATGAGCAACGCAAGCTACATCTGTATAGTTAATTACACACACAACACAAATCCCCCTACCCATCTCTTCCAGATCTTATTCCACGTGTGTATTTCAGTCCTAATCATCTAGGTTCTCTTTGCATGAGGTTGCTGGTAATTCTAGGTTTGCAGTTTTTTTTGCTTAATTTTATGTTTATAATTTAACATCTTGTAACTTTTTGCAGCCGGGAAAGAAAATTCACCATTTCTATCAATTTTGTAAAATCCTTGGATCAGTATGCTCTAGCACAGTTTTTGAGTGGGAGGCAGACGGAATGCCCTCAGGATATCATTACTGCTTTGGATATTGTCCTCAGAGAGACTCCCTCGAATAAGTATTGAAACAAATCCGACCTAATTTTTTATGTCTCTTTTGATGTATTTTTTAAAAAAATTTAAATTGGCTGGCTTTCTTTTTACAGGTACATTACAGTTTCAAGATCATTCTTTTCNAGAGAGACTCCCTCGAATAAGTATTGAAATAAATCCAACCTAATTTTTTATGTCTCTTTTGATGCATTTTTTAAAAAAATTTAAATTGGCTGGCTTTCTTTTTACAGGTACATTACAGTTTCAAGATCATTCTTTTCACATCAGTTTGGGAAAGTTGATATGTCTGGAGGTTTAGAATGTTGGAGGGGTTATTTCCAAAGCATTCGACCAACACAAATGGGCTTATCCNGGGGCACACAATTTCTAATTTTTTGATCCTTTCATCTCTTAAATATCTTAGATTCATCAAAAAAATAGAATTTGACATCTGAAACAAATATCTTTGTTTGGATATATAAAATTTAAAAATGTATTATTTCGCTAAAAATGTAATTAGCTATATATGTTTGAATGCCAANAGGGCACACAATTTCTAATATTTTGATCCTTTCATCTCTTAAATATCTTAAATTCATCAAAAAAATAGAATTTGACATCTGAAACAAATGTCTTTATTTGGATATATAAAATTTAAAAATGTATTATTTCGCTAAAAATGTAATTAGCTATATATGTTTGAATGCCAAGATATATTTTTTTAGTGATCTGAAGAAGTTAATCATAAATTCTTATTAATTTCATCCAACAAATCCTCAAAATTTTCTCGCTCAAATATAGACCAGTGATTAGATACTTGATTTTTATTACCTTTTATATCCACAATCTCAATATCAAATTCTTACAAAGAATCATCCATCAGATTAAGTAGGTATTGACATCCTTTTTACTTATTAAATACTTTATAGCTGAGTAGTCTATTTAAGCTTTAACTTTGATATTGATCAAATATGATCAAAATTTGTAAAATGTGAATAAAATTGCCATTATAAAATGTCAATAATATTGCTATTAAATCTATTTTTAGTGGTAGTATAGTTGATTTGAGCTTCATTAAGAGTTCTACTAGCTTAATATATGAATAATAATTTTTTTTTTAATTTCTTCGGCCTAAATTAGCTCCTTCAGTAAAATCACTAGTATAACACATATGTTTAAATGGATATTACTAGCCAGTTAAAACTATCATGGGTGTTNGAGAGTTCTACTAGCTTAATATATGAATAATATAATTTTTTTTTTAATTTCTCCGGCCTAAATTAGCTCCATCAGTAAAATCACTAGTATAACACATATGTTTAAATGGATATTACTAGCCAGTTAAAACTATCATGGGTGTTGTGATTTGTTTTTTCTTTAAACTTTAAAGCTAGGTATTCACTATCAAAATTAAAGGCTAGTCCTTCTCTAATAAGTGACACAGTTATTTAAAAATTTTAGAGAAGTTCTTAATATATCAATGATAAAATTTGGCATGCCTTAAGAAAGTCCCAATCTTTTTTAAATAAATGAGTGAGGGTAGTTTTTCTATAAATTGAATATTTGCTTGATATTACACAATTGTTTTAGTTTTAAAAAGTCAGATCACAGTTTCATGCAACCAACTCACTTTAGTAGGTTAGATTGAAAGAACCAGCTTTTTACTGCATAAATTTCTAGAAAGCGGGAAAAAATTGGTTCCCCAAACAGACCTGCAGTGGTGGTTTGGAAAGCTAAGCAACAAAAAAAATTGTCCTAAATGGACCCTTAACCATGCAGCGTTTCCCAAGAATCCGTTAGTACCTTATATAAATTGTGAGTTCCTAATTATAATATGTTTATTTCACTAGGATGTTTTGTGTTAAACTACTTATTTTTCTATTCAATGATTAGATGTCTCAGATCAAAAAATTTTAACTTTCTAATTTGCTAAATCAAGGGCAAACAATGTCTGAATGGTTAACATATCAATATATGAAATCTAATGCACAAAAAACACTGGGTAAATACATCAAGAAAAGAAAAAAAACATATGGATTCAAATGTCTTACATCACAGGAGCATGAAAGGAGAATTAGTTACTATGCATGAGAGATGGAAACATAGAGATTTTCCTCAAAATATTAAGAAAAAAATATAAACTGGTACAAAAAACTGACATCGGAGCCGATCATCCCTTGCAATAATATGCAATTATCTTTGTAAAATGTCAGCTTTCCTTGGATCTCTCTTGTGCAAGTGCACACAAACCTCATTATATTCTCTCTCTCTCTCTCTCTCTAACACACACAAATCACAAAACTCTCCAAGAAAATTCACCCTTAAAAGAGAACTAATGCCAGAAACCCTAGGATAAGACAAAACTTCTTCACAACTCTAGAAAGGACTAGTCCTCAACCGCTAAGAAGTGCCTTAAGTCGTCTCCCAAGTGGGCTTAAAAATCTCCTATGAATCACCTTAATCCACTAACCAAATCGGTCTTTAGGCTGAACCTAGTGTGGGTAAACCCAATTATGGCCTAGCTACACGAGATGACAATGTAATTACACCTCAATTTGTTATAATTATTCCACCTCTTCTATCTATCGATCATGTAAATGAGCTTTTGAAATAGAGACCCTAGTGTAATTATGCGAGGGAGTGACATAAGTACATTGGGCACCTCATTTGTTCAACTTTGTATTTTAGCTCTATAAAGTGTGCTCAATGTCAGTAGCCTGCAATTTAAAAAATACCTTCCTTAAATATAAAATCATCATAATAATGAATTAAAATATGATGTTTATGCAAAAAAAATTCATGAATTTTATTCACTCCAAAATTTCCCTCAAGTAATCTCATATTTAAACTTGAACTTATTTAAAAGATTTTATAGAGCTCATATATTACTTTAAGATTGTCTAACAAGACTTTATATAATTCATAATAAAGAAATATGAAAATATCATTTCAATGTTGGATTTTCATCAATCTCTAATAAACTAGCCTTTCTTTAATTCACTTGTTTCTAAGCCTAAATATATCTCAAAATTCATAATTTTGTATGATTAAAATATTTTTTAAAGTTACTTGTAAATCAATTAATCTTCAATCAAATAACATCACATTACTTAATTTTTTAAAGAAAAAATTTAATATTTCCATAAAAAAGGCTTTAAGTTTTATTATTAGGATATGGTTTAAATACAAACTTTTGACTATTTGTATTCAACGTCAAGATACTTCTTCAAAAATTACTAGGACTTCTTTTTTTCTTTTGGCTTTTATTTTTGAATTATTTTCTTACATAAATTTTCTTCATTTTTTTTTTAATTTTTAAGCCCAAAATTATCTTTAATTTCCCTATAAATTCTTATGCAGAAATTACCTCAACAGTTAATCCTCAAATACTCCTTAACATGAATTTTAAAATTAAAATCCATTCAAGTTAAGAACTATTAAATTGTTTGAGCTCAAAAATTAAAAGCTTAATCTTCCCTCATTAATTGCTTTTTATTTAAAGTATATATTTTTTAATTATTTTAAGACCTTTTAGGGTTAAGATAGAAATTATTAAAGCAAATGACTCAATTATTAAGAAATCAATTTTAATCCTCCTTTAATGAATATTTACATCTCTAATAAAGTCATTATATAACTTAATCAAATTAATAGGATTCCCATTAAGAGTCACCAATCTAAGGTATAGTCAACAACCCAAATATGTGAATTAATCTTTGGCGATTATACATGTCTAGATCCTTCCCCAAACTTATTTTCGATACTTAGTATATAATATAGTAATAGGGAATCTATCTCGGAAAAAAATATGACGACAAAACTAAATCATATAGATATTGATGAGTGCCAAGTATAACAGAAATGAAGGGATCAATGTCTATCAAAACACTAGCAAAAAAGTCAACATAATAATTATAACCAACTTGGGTAAAGTCTCTAATTACAAAAATTATCATGATAATTTTCAAATAAAAAGCACAGATAAAACAAATTTTAAGTATAATACACAAATCTCAACATAAATTCAATAAACAATGGAGGGTAAAATGTGCTCAAAATATAAGAAAACACTTGGGTCATCTCCAAGTAGTGCTTGATTGAACATCCTCAGCCCGACCTATAGTTAAGTCAAACCTAGAAGCTCTCTTTAAAATTTTTTAGTAATCCATAATCAATTTTATTAAGTTGTAACTGTGCTAAAGAATTTCCTAATTCATCAAATATCAATCTTAATCTCAAATCATATATAGTACATGTGTTCCTTCCCCACCATTGTTCAAAATTTTCTACAATATTTCCATCATAAGCCTACAGTGATCTTCCAACGGATATGTTAGAGGTTGAATCAGATTATAAATTATAAAAAAAACATCATAATCCAAGGCTTTCATCATTTCTCTCTTGCAATTAACTCGACACAACAGAAATCATGAGTGACAAGTTGGAGGGTTCTTCTAAAACATCATACTCGAGATGCTCAAGGGGACTTCTCAATCCTAACTAACTTTGGAGATCCTTCTACGGAAAATCTTAAGGTTTGATATATATTATGGTGTCCACAATCTCAACTATAGAAACAGAGAAGTACGATATAGGCAAAGAGATGAGCGACACAAGCTACATCTGTATAGTTAATTACACACACAACACAAATCCTCCTACCCATCTCTTCCAGATCTTTTTCCATGTGTGTATTTCAGTCCTAATCATCTAGGTTCTCTTTGCATGAGGTTGCTGGTAATTCTAGGTTTGCAGTTTTTTTGCTTAATTTTATGTTTATAATTTAACATCTTGTAACTTTTTGCAGCCGGGAAAGAAAATTCACCATTTCTATCAATTTTGTAAAATCCTTGGATCAGTATGCTCTAGCACAGTTTTTGAGTGGGAGGCAGACGGAATGCCCTCAGGATATCATTACTGCTTTGGATATTGTCCTCAGAGAGACTCCCTCGAATAAGTATTGAAACAAATCCGACCTAATTTTTTATGTCTCTTTTGATGTATTTTTTAAAAAAATTTAAATTGGCTGGCTTTCTTTTTACAGGTACATTACAGTTTCAAGATCATTCTTTTCACATCAGTTTGGGAAAGTTGATATGTCTGGAGGTTTAGAATGTTGGAGGGGTTATTTCCAAAGCATTCGACCAACACAAATGGGCTTATCCTTGAATGCTGGTAATGATTTTTTTCTTTTTTGGGGGTTTTTGTATCTTATCAATGCTTGGTTTATCTGAAAATTATTAACTTCATTTCATAATTTGCAATGGTATATTCATCCTTTGCCTTCAAATTGCAGATACCTCTGCAACACCTTTCTACAAGTCAATGAGCATATTAAACTTTATCACGGGTTTTCTTAATGAACGACATACGCTTACAAGTTTATCTGATAGGGAACGTCATGAGGTATTTGCTTATGCTTTTGTTTGAGCCACTCTTTTTCCTATTTGAGTCGTATGCTTTCATTTATTTTGTACAAATTGCACAAGCTTTTCACTTTTTGCTAATATCAAAGCATATGTGCTGTTGTCCCGTGCAAAAATAATTTGATACAATGACTCCTTTGGAACTTTCAGATACAAAAGGCGTTGAATGGAGTCCGGGTGGAAACAATTCATTTACCAAATGTGCGTAGACGCTATAGAGTCACAGGAATTTCATCACAGTCTGCTAAAGAGTTGATGTATGTTGTTTTCTTGTTTGATTTTCTTCATCGCACTTCGGTTCCTACAAAAAAATTCCATTTTTTATCCTACTTGGCTCCCTCTAGTTAATAGTTTTCTTCAACAGGTTCACTCTTGATGAAACAGCGGGAACTAAAATCTCTGTGGCTCAATACTTTAGAACACATTGCAAGTATAATCTTAGGCACGATTCACTACCATGCATTAAAGCCGGCAGTGATACCAAGCCAAAATACTTGCCACTAGAGGTTCTTCTTGACTACAATATTCATAATTTTCTTTCTTCCAATGCATTGCTTCTATGTTTAAGCAATTTGTTGTTCAGCTCTGGTCCTAAAACTCTCAGTTTTAATAGGTATGCCAAATTGTGGATGGACAGAGGTATGTTAAGAAGTTAAATGAAGTGCAAGTTAGTCAAATACTAAAAGTAGCTTGTACGTCTCCAACTGAGAGGCAGGGGCATATTTCACAGGTTGGTGCATGTGAATTTAAATCTGCTTTGGAACTTTATATTGTCTTTGCATTTTATTTTAATGGGTGCGCTACTTCATTGATTCTACATATTTTTTTTTTTATGTTGACATCTTCATTGCTTTCGCAGCTGGTCCAGAAAAATAATTATGACAATGATCTATATGCAAAAAACTTCGGTATTGGGGTTCAACCTAATCTTACCACAGTTGAAGCACGAGTGCTACAACCGCCAAGAGTAAATAGTTACTTCGTCATTATTGTTTTTATTTTCTAATCAGTTCAAATTAAAACCTTGGAAGCATTTCTTAAATGTAGCTGAAGTATCACGATAGTGGCGCTGAGAAGGGCTGTCAACCCTTTGGTGGGAAATGGAGTATGAATAATAAGGTGAATTCAATATTTACTAGATTTATGAAATTAGCCCGCATTGCTCTTAAGTAGGGCTGTCAAAAAAGCTCGTTGTTCGCGAACAGTTCGTGTTCGGTTCGTCAATGAG
>JXCR01020575.1:0-18968 GCA_002079205.1 Phalaenopsis hybrid cultivar
CAAAGAGGGAATAATATATATAAACAAATGCTCACACCTATTTAATGGGGGGCGTTATAGGGTATTTTGGTTATTTACATAAATGAGTGTTTTGACTCCCTTATCGTTCAATCAGCTGAGATTAGCGGGCCTTGGTTTGGCAAAGCTCGTTCATTTGATTATGTTGAGTTGGGGCTGTTAATTGGTTCTTGTCAATATTTGGTATTCCGGACTCGACTCGTTTGACTTGAGTTTGTCAGTTGGCTGCTTTGGTCTGGCTATCGACTCCTAGTTAAGGAGCTTCTATCGTCAGGATGAGACTAGGTCGTCAGGCAGATGTTGAATCACCGTAATTTGACAATTAGCTCCCCATTGACAAAAGGTCCTTTAGGGTATTCGTGGAGTATAATATGGTAGAACATTCAACCTCCTGATAAAGTGTCTCAGAGGCTTTAATGAGGTGGCTAGTGATGCTGAGACGAGAGTTGGGTTTTTGCCCTCTCTCAGCTTGATGAATCTTGGTCTTTAGCTAGGACGACCAACATCCGGTTGACTTCAGCTTTCGATTGAAGGGATCTGTATCTGATCAAATGATTCCTTTGATCTTCTAATGATAAGAATTTATGACTTCTGCGGGCCATCCCTCATCGTACTTTCTTCTATACTCCGTTGGATTTTCTCGTGCGACGCTTTTTTGATGTGCATATTTTAGTTTCTCGATTCTCTTACTTCTTAAAAGTGATATCTGCGATAAAAATAAGAGAATTAAATGTAAAAGTTTGATTCTAATTCATAATTAGTACTTTGATAATTGAACTCTCAAGATTTTTGTGCCCATAGCTCCTATAAATAAGGTGTGATTGATGTCTTAGTTATCTCCATTTGCTTTTGAATATGTGCCTCTCAGTCAGTCGGCTTCACGAATGTTCTCATGAAGAATGGTAAGAAGCCCATAGAGGATGCCTCTACTAAGTAGAAAATGATGAAAACATTTAGGTTATCTACATCGAAGCTCCACCCCGAGAAGGAGCTCAAGAGAGAAAATATCAAAAGTGGGGAGCTGACTGAAAGGTGAGAAGAGTCCTGAGGGAAAAAGAGGTCGAAAGAAGAGAACTATCCCATGGACGAAAAGAAGCCTGACGGTGCTAAGAAGCCGGGAAATGGAAGCCAATCTGAGAACAAAAGGTGAATTATGCAACTCACTCACAAGAAGAAACATGTGGAAGATCCTGAGACATGGTTGTGTCGTGTGACTCTGTTACACTTCAACAAAAGAAAGGGGAGGCAAGTTGGGCGACCTGATTGCTGGTGCTTCGACCTAAACCCTCGTTTCAACTTGCATTCAACCGACCAGAAAATCTGCCCAGAGAGTTGTTGGAGCTTCACAACCAGATGATTGGGGGGTTACCATTATGTTTTCGGCCAGTGGGATTGTGGGCACCTTGTCGCTGCTTGCTGAGAGCTTTCCTTCATTTCAGTGGTCTTAGATGGATCGACTCTTTAGTATGATGAGGCATGTTTATTGTAATTAGAAGAAAATTACTTCATGTTATTGACGTTTTTTTGTTTATGCAAATGAGGTGGTCTTGATCATTGATTTGTCTTTAATATGAGTCGACTGAAAACCCCTTGTCGGAGTGGCCGGAGAAACTCAGGCTTTGGTGCCAAGAAGGGGAAGATGGTCGACCTCCCAGCTGGTCCCAAATAATATCCTGAAATGAAAACTGACAGATGGCGGAGGTCTCCAACATCATTGGCTCCCTTGTGGTTCCCACCAAATCCAAGACAAAACCTATACTTGCTACTCCTACTGTTGTTGTTGAGGAGGAAACCCATCATGGGGAGGGGGCTTGGGCCGAGTCTGGACCGGAGTCCGAACCCAATGCCTTCGAGGAAGCTTGCCAAAGGAAGGGCAAGGTTTTGACTCCCGATTCAAATACCTCACTTCCCTTGCCTCCAAGAAAAAAGGAGAGAAGCCTCGAGTGGCTGATGCCCTATTCAAAAAGAGCAGGCAAAGGTCTTCGTAAGTCAGGACTCCCAATTTTCAAAGTATAATGAGGGACCGGTTTACAAATGCCCTGAGCATTGACATGTATGCCTTGACAATAGCTGATGTTCTTTGGTCAAAGAGCTTTGAGAAGCATCACAATGGGTACAGCGCTTGGGACCTCTTCCAGAGAATTGACTGATACCAACTACTAGGAATTGCGACCATACGCCTCATGTCAGCCCTTTATTTTGATGCCAAAGAGAAATCTTTCAAGGCTGAGAAGAGGGAAAGGATCCCCAAGGCTCGGGCAAAGGAGGTTGAAGATTAGGCTGTCATGGAATAGGCTCTATTGGAAGAAGCTGAGGAAGAGCTGAAGAGTGTTAGAGTGGCTTACAATCGTTCTGGAGGAAAATGATGATTTGACAAAGAAAATTGCGACGGTGAAGACGGCTGAAGAGTTCACCTCCGGTTCGACACAAAGCTGGCAATCGACTAGTTTGTGCTGGTCAATCTGGTTGACCCGAAGTATTTTGATTTGGAGGAATTCACCAATCTCTTTTCAACACCGCAGCAACAACAAGAAAAAAAATAAATATCTAAGGGTGAGCACATGGCGACTGAAAGTAAACAAACACATGATTCGACTTTAGAAATTTTTTCTATTTTTATTTGCAATAGAAAACTTTTATATGAAATTTTTGTAAAGGAAAAAACTTTATAACCAATCAATATAAAATGAAATGTGGCTTTCAGTCGACTTCTTACCTTTGTCTCATTTTTACCTTCACTTAAATTTATTTATTGATTACTTATGTTCTGTTTGTGATGTTTGATTACTTGTCCCTTAGGTGAATGTCTTTGGTCGAGTTTTGATGTGTTCATCACATGACTTAAGTTTTATACTACCCTTGTCTTGTTTGCTTGGTCGAAGGATTGTGTCGGGTGGTGGTAACCATCAAGGCTTGCTTCTGTGGTGATTTGCTCGGTACTTTTGCTGAGCTTATTGCTACTGAGCAAGGAGCCACATCCAGAGATTTATCTAATTCAAATTTTGAGACATGAGTTTTTTTATGCTTGGACATTGGGGATTGGTTTTCAACGTTAACTGCTGATCAGACATCTTGTGTCGTTGTTGATCATTTTAAGCATTTTCTATTGATTTGTGACTTTCATTGTTGTCAGTTTTTTTGAGTTTTGATGCCCGACTCACATCTTAGACTTCTGAGTCTCGGCTGCTTGGTCTGATCTCCACCTTAGATGGACTACCCCTTGTGCTAGGCTTATTAAGAGTATCTTATATCTGTTTTCATGGGAGTGACCATTGAGACTTGCTTCTCGAGTGATTAGCTTCGTACCCTTTACGGAGCTTGTCTCTACTAGACAGAGAACCATCTTCAGAACTTTATCTGGCTCAAGTTGGAGATAGGTTTTTGATGCGTGAGCATTGCGAGCTATTTCTTTATGCATTCTACTGATTAGACATCTTTGTGTCACTGTTAGCTTGACTGCTCGGGTTCAAGTTACCCAAGTGTTAGTTAGACATAAAGCGCATGAACTCCTATAGTTTCCCGAATCTTATTTAAAATTGTGATTATGCACATAGTCAGCTGAATCATTTTTTAATATTTTTAGTGTAAATATATACAAGTTTTAAACAAAAATTCCTTTATTGTTTTTTGAGTGTTGATAGAAGAAGCTTTTTACTAAGGAAAATTTTTTTTAAGTTTTTTTCAAATTCCACGACCGAGTGACTCCTTCCTTAGTGCAGGTCTTGAGCTTGTAGGTTTCTGGGGCATCCCTTTAGTCGATAATGAATGGGCAGGTTTAAGTCTGGTTGAGCTCGCAACAAACTATCCTTGAGCAGTTGCATTGACCTTCCTTAGTACAAAGTCTCCAGGGGCGAAAGTCTTCTTCCATACGTGCTTTTCGTTGTAGTTGGCCTTCCTCCTCTTATCTCCTTCCTACCAAAGGGCTGAGTTGGTCTGGTTTCCTTTTGCTTTTTTCGGATCACGAATTTCCCTTTGGTTGTTGGGCGTTGGCTTTTCCTCCCGAGGGTTCTACTCACGGGGTCTTTATTCTCTTCCCCTTGCAATAGCTTCTCATATAGTTTCTGTCATTCGATTCAACATTGGATCCCTATCACTTGGATCTCTTGCTGCATAAACTCCATTGTGCACTCCATGTCAGTAATGCCTCTTTGGTGGGTTCTTCTCATTGTTGTGCCTATGTTCTTGTTATTAGCATGATCCATGCTCACCACACTTTTACGATGTTGAATCCAAATTTTTCTGGGACTCACACCCAATGAATAGAGCATAAAATAAAAGAGAGAGAGAGAGAGAGATAGATAGAGAGAGAGAGAGAGAGGGAGAGTGGAGAGTGCACAATAATGAACAGTTGAATGGGGGATTGCATAACATTTTATTCATGAAATGGTCTCCTATTTTTAGAAAAAGGAGGTATAATTTATATAATTACATGCTCACCCATGATTTAATGGGGGCATTACAAGGTATCTTGAGTATTTATATAAATGGGCCTATGACACGACTACCATATCGTTTGGTCAGCTAAGATTAGCGAGCCTTAGTTCAACAAGGCTCGTTTGTCTGATTCTGCTAAGTAGGGGTTGCCGATCAACTCTTGTTGATCTTCGATCATCTGGATTCAGGTTGATCGACTGCTTTGGTCTGGTTGTGTCCCTAGATGAGGAGATTTTGTCGTAAGAATTAGATAGGCTGTCAGGAAGACAGAGAATCATCGCAATCTGACAGGTTGCTCACCCATTGACAAAAGGTCTTTTCAGATGTTCATGGAGGATATGATGGTAAAATGTTCAACCTCTTGACAAAGAGTCTCAGGAGGCCTAAAGAGGTGGCTGGTGATGTTAAGGCAAGAGTTAGGTTGATTCCTTCTTTTAGCTTGATGGATCTTAGTCTTTGGCTCAGAAGACCTACGGCTGGTCGGCTTCAGGTCCCAATTGAATGAACCCACACTTGGTCAACCGAGTCCTCTTATCTTCTGGTGATAGGACTTTTGGTCCTCCTACTGCAGGGCATCCATGACCGTAATTTCAAGTCTCTAGTCTGTTGGATTTCCTCTAGATTCCCACTGAAGCTTTTCCGATACACAATCATCTAAATTTTTATATCTATATACATGATACTCAAATATTTGATGCGACACATAAATATAATTATTATTAACTTTCAAAAGTGAAATACACCTTGCATAAATTTCTAATACCATGATGTTATAAATGTTAATATCAAACATTACGTATTAGATATGTAAATGCATAAGAATTGTGCGGTATGTATGTAAATTTTTCATAAAACTTTTTTCTCATGTTAACTTTTATTCAATTAAATGATTAACTACCAAAATAAAAGAACTTGTTGTATAAATTTAGTACTTGTAAGGATCTACCGTAAAATACAAACCTTTTGAAGCTTCCAAGGATACATGCATTTTGAGAGAGAATATAAGGAAATTTAAGAGTATTTCCCAAAGAAAGTTACCAACTGAAAAAAGGTTTTCCTTTAAAGACTAGGAATGAAAGACATGGCTAAGTTTAGGCTTGGAATATATACTTTTCCTTTGCCACTCATAACTAATTTAAAAAGAGAACACTAAGCATTCATTGATTCGTAGTTTGAGGAAGAATGAAAGCCATCTCTTTCTTCTTGAGGCAATTTATGAACTAGATTTTTTTTGTGGTTGATATTATGCTTATTTTGCTTTTTATTATCTCATACTTTTGATTTTCTTAGAGAATATATGAAGAAAAAAATGTTGAAAATTTTTCGTATTTTTTTCATACATATAATAAGCATACATACCACTCGATCCCTATGTATTTATATAATCTAACAGCTAAACTTCAACTTTTACACAAAATATTTATTTGCCTTATTAAAATTAAAATAGTGATATTTTTGATGTGATATAACATATTTCATTGATATAAATGCGAAAAGTAAAATTTAGATGTTAAATATATAAATGCATAGGAATTATATGATATGTATTTAAATGCTCTTATAATATAATATAATGTAAATATTTATTGAAACATATATATATATACATAGATTAATTTGTTTTTGAAAACATATTACACTAAGTATATATTTAAAGAAAAAAACAAAAATAAAAGTGATCCCAACAAACCAAAAAAGTTATTTGAAAACATCTTCTTTTTGTTTTCATTTGTAAAATTCAAGTCAAATATAAAAAATTCACAATAAAATGCCAGCCCACAATTTTTGTTTTCCTAAAATTTAAAATATTTAATTGTGAGTGAAAATTTACTAATTATTTTCTTAAAGTTGAATTTATGTCTCTGAATAAGTATTTTTAAATCTAAATTTTTTTCTTAATATTAAATCACAAAAAAATATTATTATGTTAACTTTTAAAAAATGAAATACATTTTATTTATTTTATAAATTTTAAATGTCAGATATATAAAAACATAAGAATTAGAAAACAAATTTGTGCTAGATCCATGATATTGATATTGTTTTTTGGTGGTATTGATGGTATTATAGTGGTATTGGGGTGGTACCATACACCCGATGTACGTAATATTCGCTCTAAGATTTAGGGCCCATTTGGGACAGCTGATTTGATGTGGTGGCGTTTTGAAAACGCACCTTATTTGTTTGTGTAAACTGTGTTTTGGTAGCTTATGCGTTTTGAAAAAGCTGAAAACGATTTCACACCATACATATCTATGACAGCTTTCTGGCAGCAGTCTGACTTTTCTAAAAGAATAAAAATTTGTAATAGTCATCACACCTAACTTATCAACAGATTATTTTTAATCAGCTTATTAGCAGAATATTGAAGAAGCTGCAGCTCCCCAAACAAAATCTTAAATATTATGTATCTAAATATTGTATTTATTTTTTCTAACATTGCTGTTCATATAACCCGCCATGGCAGAAGCCTCCCTTCCTCTCCTTCATATAAATATGTATAAAGACCCGGAGAAACTTCACCATACAAGAATATAAGCGATGGGACTGCGAATGAGTCCACTTAGGCAACCAATTGCCATGGCAGCGCTCATTTCCGCCGTCCTCTTCGCAGGGCTTCGGTGCTGCTGTTTCGCAGACATCACCCCCTCCTCACCCTCCACCTCTCCCCGGAAACCTAGATCTTGGCCTTGGCGTCAACCATCTCCTCCAGATTCCCACTCCCCGGCGACACCTAATGGCATCGCCGGCGATCGTCGGGCACTCCCCACCTCCGCCGTCTTTCCAGTTTACGGGAACGTTTATCCCGACGGGTAATATCTGTTTTGTCCTTGATTCCTAGATTGAGTGGCCGTTGGACAGTGCCGATGTGCTGTTTGCTGATTGTTAGATGAACTCGTGCAGATTCTACTATGTATCGATGAACATTGGAGACCCTCCGAAACCCTACTTCCTCGACATCGACACCGGGAGCGATGTCACCTGGCTCCAATGCGATGCCCCTTGCGTCAAATGCTCCCAGGCATCCATCGATCTATACCTAATTACTTCATTTCTTCTATTCTTTTGGAACCCAAGTTCAATTTTGATAAAGGGGCTTTTTAGTTTACGGGTAGATGAAGGATTAATCACCGCTAAATCCCGCCACATGCAGCGCTTGTATTTGCTTGTTCCCGATCTTAAATTCAGGTTTTAATTCAATTAATCAAATAATCAAAGATAGTTTGAAATTTTAAAAAAAATTTAAATCCTAGTTCTGAGCTTTATCAATTCTAATCTTCTTCATCTCCCCTTCCATCTATCTCTTCCGCCTACGGTGCATTGCTGGAACGATTCTAGGCTTCCGGCTTCCATGATATCTCTCTTACCATCAGAACTCAGCCCTTCCTTCTCCTCTATTGGGTGAAAATTGTCAACGAAATTTCTCTTTTATTTTCGTAGATTAGAATAACAGTTGGGTATATTTTATTAATTATTGCAGGCATGATATTATCTTAAGGGGGGTTTAAATAAATAATTTAAAGTTTTTAATCAACTAAGTCATCAACGTTTAACCAAGTCAATAACATGTAATCTGACTCAATTCAAATGTCCGAAAGTTTAGATCTTTAAATCTCTGAAACACTCGACGGGGGAATCAAGCAATTCCATGGTTTGACTGAACTGAAAGTTTGACGAACAACTTAATTATTAGGATCATATCACCAACATTTATTTATCCACATACACAAAATCGTACCACCATCCAGACAAGCCGCTACTTATTTCGTTCACCTATGCTTTCAAGCCAAACAACCATTATTTTCACTCATCTGCCATGAAATTTTAAGAATCTTACTTAAATTGAGATCAAGAAACTAATTCTAAATAATGAAATTTGTAATTGATATTAAGAAGTTTCGTAATTAGGTTGGATCGATTACTTTCATAGCTCAAGTGATTTTAAATGAGGTAAGGGCGGCCAGGGAAATCCCCCCATCTATTCTTAAGCAAGATACATATATAACTTTTGTAGATAAAAGATAATACTAACGCTTTGAAGAGCATAAAATGGAGAACAAAATCTCCAAAATACAAACACAATATATGGCTGTCTCCAAAATAACAAAATACACACATATTTAGTCTTCTAATAGAAAGGAACATAATGGGTAATAAAGAAATATAAAGAAAAATTAGAAAAGGAAAAAAAATTCTTGCAAAAATTGAATCGGGACGGAATAGCGTATTTCAACTCACCAACGATCGCGAAAACAATGTGTTTTGGCTCGCTTTAGATTGTGGAATTCTCGAGATCATGAATACGGGATCTGCGGTCTTGTGATCAATGGGATGGTTCCGCATCATTCTCCTCGGCTAAGAGAAGCTTCTTCTTTCTTTCTATAGACTTTGGGAATTGACCTATCATCATCATGACAAATTCATCACCTTGTCGTGTTTGAGACAATTTCACTGCAAAATTTATACTCATGTGCATTTCACACAACTTTAAAACACATACATCATTCTAAAGCATGTTCTAATATAATAAATAATCAACATTTTTTAGCACATTCAGAGCCGGAGTTGCATCTGAGCTACGACTCTCATGAACCATGCCTCTAACTATCAAGTGTGTAGAATGTTTTTGCAATTTTTTATGCCCAGTTGGTCGCATCCCACATGTGAGTGGATTTGACAAAAATAAATCTTGTAACATAGTCTATGGCGTGTTAAATCTTTATCAGTGGTAACCATGCGCCCATGAGCTAAACTGTTAATTATGACATCTTATAATTCCCTCAAACGGGGTTTTCATTTTTCTAGTTTCAACACTTTGGGCTCATTACCTTTTAAGAAAACCAATGTTAACCTTATTGAAGTTTCTGTCATGACTCAGCTTGAATCATTAGCATCTCTCTATTGTTGGTTGTAATATGTCCAATAGCATGAGGCTTGAAATACTTTATGGTTGAGACAGAATTGGGTGTGTTGGTGGGCACTACCTTTTCATCATTCTAAATTAGTTTATCCTCTCACAAGGTTGGCTGAGATTCTCTATTGAGTGTACTCTTGTTATCTGATCCTAGAGTTGAACGTATCTAGAAGAGGTGGCGATCACTTGGTGATGTTAATGCTTCTCTACCTTCAATTATATGGACTGTACGTCAAGTTGGAATCAATATGATAGTATCTGCACCACTTTATCGATAGAAAACCTCAATCCTTCAAGAAAAATTGCTGTTGTGTGCTCCTCTTGTTTCACCAACTTACATTTCAACATGAATTAATTAAATTCAGCTATGTACTCATCCACAAAAGAATATGTCTGGCACAACTGATGAAGTTTTATGAACTTATTATATCGATAATGCAAGGAAGTGTATTTACGTTGATATATCATCATCTTTATTTTAGACCAGAAAATGATTTTATTTTTCCTCCCAAGCTGGTGAAGACGCTTCAGATTCTCTTCCTCTTTATTTTAGACCAGACATTGATTTAATGTTTCCTCCCTAGCTGGCGATGAAGCTTTAGATTCTCCCACCATGAAAAAATATTCTTCCTGAGTTTGATGGCTACCAATTCAACGATTTTGTCTTTTATAATGTCTTTGTAATAATTCATTCTACTATTTGTAGCCACCTGTTAAACTCATCCGGATCCATGCGATCATTAAAGTTTACTAAATTCACCATTACTTTGAGATCCTAGATTTTCCTCTAATATTTCATGCCCAATAGCTAGAGTATTGATTCTTCGTCACTGGAACCCCACTGGAAGGGAATCACCTCCTCCCCTTGTTTTGGTGTTCATTGTTATGACTATGGGTGATCTCATCAAATTATCTCATGAAAAAAACGACAAGACTTTGTTATAGTTGGAGGATTTTTTATTGCCTATCCTCCATAATAAGTTCCTTGACACCTCCTTTAGAGTCTCTTTAGCGACATGACATCCTTTTCGCTCGATCAGTTTTTCAGCAGATACAGGATTACAAATCAAGGTTGGTTGAGGGCTTAGGTAAAGGGCTAGGTGGATGATATATAGATAATAAGTTAGGCTATTTAAAAAATTGAATTGAGGCAAGTGAGAAAAACCCTAAAAATTTAGTGGAGAGGTATTTGCTAAATAGCTAGTGAAGGATTATATGGATGGTTGACGACATTTGTAAGGCGATATGAGGTCACATTTGTTGTTGGATAGAGGATTTGATGTGGTCGACAAATGTCCATACTGAAAATAGCAAGTCAAACAATGACACGTGAGGTACAAGCAACAAGAAGCAAGCTACAAATGCAATTCTTGCAAAAGGAAAATGATTGAACACTTCAAAAAACATAAAACTTTGAACAAAGTCTTCCAAAGTAGCTAGTTGTCCCCAAAGCAAAAAAAATACACATATATGGTCTTCTAATAGATATGAATATAAATGGAAATAAAGGAGCAAGAGGAAAAAAAAAAGAAAACAAGTTCGCACATAAACTGAATCTGGATAAAATCACGTGTTTGAACTCCCCAACGATCAGAAAAATAGTGTTTTAACTCATGTGCAATCGCAGAAACAACTCTTTATTATCACAATATTGTGAAATTCCCATGATCATGAGAATGGGATCCATAATCCTGTGATTAATGGAATGCTTCTGCATCATTGTAGCCACCACACACTTGTTAAGTGGTAATAAAATTCTTTCTCTTTCTAGAAATTTCATATCAACCTCAATAATTAAATGGGGGATTTACGTAAATACTATTCAAAACATTATTATTTATATATTTATCACATACTTTGATATTTACATCATTACCACTTAGTTAATTTTGTTAACATACTTTGTCAAATTCTCAATAGAAATGGTCGATCAGTATTAGACGCTCACTGGATATACTTGATGATATTGGCCAATTAGGATCCATAAAAGACTTATTAGAACTAGACATTTGCATGACACTCGGATGGAAGATGCTAACAAGGTTCAAGAAGAGCCCTGTTAGGATTATCTTTATTTTGAATACACACACACACACACACACACACACACACACGTGAGCACCAATCTAAGAAGAATCTTATGGTCTCAGAGGCAAGCATGGTTAAAGATGGCCCACCAGAAGTTAGAGATCATATCAACGTGAACCCATGAAATCCAATGCCTAACCAAGGTCTTTTTTAAAAAGTGTACATGACCTATTGAACAACAACCCCTCGGGACAAGAATCAGGGAATATCCCCCAAGAAAGGATAATCGTAAAGCTCCTGAAGATAAAACCACAAATCATCTCGTATAGAATCTCAAAGGCCCTTCACAACAACTAAGATCTAATGGGACACCAACACAAACATCACCAATGGCTTCTCTGTTGAAGGGGTGGAGCTGCCTGTCAGATTATGATAAAATGTTATTTGTCCGACAGCGTAGCCTCATCTTGAAAATAGGAGTCCTGTCCAAGGGAGCAATAACAACTAATTAGATCAGGAACCCAACTGATCGAAGGTTCCTTGCTTAACCGACCAAAGGTCCATAGCTTGTTCGATTGAAGGTCCATAAACTTGTTGATCGAAGGTCCATAAACTTGTTGATCGAAATCTACAACCTAGACAACCGAAGAACCGCATCATGGTTGACCGAAGAATCACAACATGGTTGACCGAAGAACCGCAACATGGATGATCGAAGTCTTTCAATTCAACCGACCAAAGGCCCATAATTCGACCGACTGAAAGCCTATAGTCTGACTGATCAAAGACCCAACCTTAGATGTGGAGGATGGGATGACCAAATCAGATATCTTATTTATTTTATTTTCTTTATTCATTTATTTATTAATGTATTTTTTTATGAGTAAAATACCCATTAACGTCCTTACTTCAAATAGGAGTAAGAAGGTAATTCTCCACTTCATACCCCTAATGGTCATTTCTACATCAAATGGCTGATTGATTATTCGAGCTAATCTAATCCCTTTTCCTCTCTCTCTCTCTCTCTCATTCTCCTACGCTCTATTTCTTGGGCGTTTTATAGAACAATCTCAGATATATATANTCGGGTGCCTTATTGGCGACTCAAGGATTGGATGCCAAGGGAGGAGACGTTGGGGTTGGGCAATCAGAAGAATGTGATGAAGAATTTTCTATTGAATGGCGATCGACTCCAAAGCCGATTAATGAGTTACTTTGTTTCAGACTGTGCACCAATGAAGTTAAGGCATAGCTAGCGGTCGGGAGACTTCTCATTGATTGAATATACTCGCCACCCATTAAATCTATTCTCACCAAATCAGAGCATTCCGGTCGACTACTCAAATAGGCCGTGGAACACAGCGAGTTTGACATCTCCTATATGCCCTGAATGACAATAAAGGCAAAGACTATTGCTAACTTCTCTGAATCGAGAGGGATAAACGAGGATCTGATGACCGACAGATCGACCTAAACTGTTCACCGGTGGGGCATTCAACCAATCAGGTGTTGGACTTGGAGTTTTCTTGTGTAGCCCCATAGGGGAAAATTTCTACCACTCAATTGAGGGAAACTTTTCATTGACAAACAATCAAGCAAAATATAAAGCTTTGATTGCAGGACTTCACCTAGCCTCGAAGATGGAAGTCCTCCACATAATTGTAAAGGACTATTCCCAACTGATAGTGAACCAAATCAATAGGGAATTTGAAACTAGGGAGGAGACTATGGCGAAGTACCTAGGGAAGACAAAGATGGAGATCGATTGGTTTGCCATCTTCAGAATCAAACATGTCCGAAGAGAGGAAAATCAGTCACGGACCTTCTATCTCGAAGCCTTCACCTAGAAGAAGGACAACCAAAAAGACTCGATTGACACTCGATCGAAGAACCACTAGCAATGGAGATTCAACATTAAGAGAAGAAGAGCTAGACAGGAGGAGAAGAAGAGCTAGATAAAGTCATACATCCAGTATCTAAGCACGTGGGAGATCGATGAAGAAGTCACCGATCATAGGAGATTCAAATATAAGGCTGCCCAATACCTACCAGTCGAAGAAAAACTCTTCAGGAAGTCAACCACGTCCTTATACCTGACGTGCATTGGGGAAGACAGTTGAGGACATACTCCGGGATGTGCATGACAGAGAGTGTGGGAGCCTTTTCAGAGGAAATACACTGGCTCACCGAATTCAGTGACAGGGTTACTTTTGGCTGAACTTACTCAAAGACGCCAAAATATTTTTGAAGGTGTACACAATATTAGAAATACGGACCAATATGCCATCAACCAACTCAAATACTTCATTCGTTTGCCATGCGGGGCCTCGACCTTCCCCCCATCAAGAGGACACCAGAAGTTTTGCTGGTGTCTATCGATTATTTCTCCAAGTGGGTAAAAGCAAAGTCTCTGACACACATAATAGCGAATGCATTCCAAAACTTCATCTGGACTAACCCGATTCACCGATATATAGGCCTACCCTACGCGAATGTCAAGCATAAAAATAAATAAATAAATAAACGGGTCTGCAACGAGGAACGATCAATCAGACGCCTTATTAACAACTGAAGGGTTGGACGCTAACGGAGAAGGTGGTCGGGTGATCAGAAGAATGCGGCGAAAAATTTTCTATAGAATGATGATCGACTCCAAAGCTGATCAACGAGTTGCCCAGTCTCGGACCGTGCACTAATGGAGTTAAGGCATAGCGAGCTGTCAAAGGACTTCTCATCGACCAAATATGCTTAGCAACCTTATTATATACTTGTTATTACTAAAAGTCCCCCCTTAAGCCTAATAATGAGGGGGCTGAGTTGTAATTTAGTAATAACTGTGACCTATTTCTATAAATAGAGGGTTCATGTCATGAATAAAAAATGGACTCATTTAATGTTCCCTAGTGTGCCCTCTCTCTCTCTCTCTCTAACAATCTCTTTAACAATTTATTAGTTGAACGTTCAACATTATATACAATTTTAGATTCAATAATTTATTACCCGAACATTCTACATCTGGTGCACCCATCCCAACATGATTCGGCCTGACGACGACAACTAAAGGCTTTGAATGATAGATTGATATGAATACCGTCTGATTTTATCTTATTTTCTTCAGCAGGGTTAGGATCCTTAATTTATAAATTTGATTTAATTAACAATTGAATTAAAAATATTAGTACTTAAATTTAAAATTTATCGTAATAAAGTGGACCGCATTTAATTTGACTGAATGCAAATATCGAGTCAAGACCTTGCGAACCTCCTAAAATTTTTAATTGTAATGTAGTATATATAAAATAGTGGGAAAATTATATACATAACACTCAATTTTTATGTATATACATGTCTCATAAAATAAATATATGAGTTTATATTTTAATGTTTAGTTTGAAGAAATATGAACTTAATATGAAAACATGTTTAATAAAAGTCATGGCGGCGACCGTTGGCTGCAACGCCTGGGACGGGCGGCGGGGGACAACATGTAGCGGCATCGAACAACGGATAGTGGGCGGCAAGCGCGGGTGGCCGGCGGCAATGGGCCGTGATGGGGGCAACAATATACTATAATTTACAATATATTTGAGAATCACATTACAAAGTATCAAAATCTAATGAATTTCGGAATATGGTAGCTTTGTACCCTAGGGTTAAGCCCAAAATCATTACAATTTTAAACCCTAGAAATGAAATCCCTGTTGCCCCTTGTATGCTATCAAGTTTAAACCCAATCCACCTTACTCTTCGACATTGCAGGGGCCTCATCCTCTGTACCGGCCAAGGAAGAACGGCCTCGTGCCATGCAAGCATCCACTCTGCGCTGCTTTACACGAATCGACGAATCATGAAGGCGGATGCGAGGTAGCCGAACAATGCGACTACGAGATCGAGTACCAAGATCATGGCTCCTCCATCGGCGTCCTGGTTTCCGACACCTTTGCGCTCCGCTTAACCAACAGCTCTCTTGCTCACCCTGTACTCTCCTTCGGCTGCGGCTACGACCAGCAAGCTGGCCCATCAGCAGGGCCCAACGGGCGCTCGGACACCGACGGTGTGCTTGGGCTTGGGAGCGGGAAAGTGAGCATACTTTCGCAGCTGAGCCAGCTCGGTATTTGCCGGAGCGTCGTCGGTCATTGTCTTGGCAGGCGGAGCACTGGGTTTATGTTCTTTGGGGAGAATGTTGTTCCTCCCAGGAGTTTGACTTGGGCGCCTATGTCCCACAATGCTGCGCAGTGAGTTTTAGTTTCTATCTGTTTACATATCTTAACATCAAAATTTTTGTTTCTAAGTTATATCATCACCATTAAAAATAGGGAAGTTTAAATACACACTCCACAATTCTTATGTATTTACATATCTCACATACCTAACCTCAAAAGTTTATTTGCTTACATTTATACATCCCATATCTTTCGCATCACATTATAAATAAAAAGTTTACATACATACCCCCATTTCTTATATATTTACGTATCTTACACACCTAACATGATCTTTCATATCATATTGAAAGTAGAGAAATTTACATACATAACCTACAAATCTTTTGTATTTTCTTATCTATCACCCAAATTTTTGATATTTATACTTATATAACACCTTAGTTTTTTAAACCTATGCATGAAATTATGTATGTCACTTCTTAAAAAATAGTTATAATAGGGATATATTTTATGTAATGTGAAAAAATTGAGTGTTATACATGTAAACATGAATGTTTAGGTGTTACACGTATTCATATATATAAGTAATGTGTTGTGAAGATAAAAGTTGAAGTTTTGGTGTTAAACAAGCAAATACAGAGGAATGAAATGGCATGCACTTAAATCTTCCTTTTTTTTTCCTTAGTTGATTGTACATGTTGTGCAGCAAATATTACTCGCCTGGGCTGGCTGAAGTATACGCTGGCAAGCAGCAGCTGGGGGTGAAGCAAGCCGTCGTCTTTGACAGTGGCAGCTCCTACACCTACTTCAACGATAAGCTATATCACCACTTGCTTTCTGCGGTACCTCTCCATTCCTATCCATCTTATTCAAAATAAAAAATAAAAAATAAAAATACTAAATAATCAGTAATATTAGATTAGCACCGAAATCTCGAAAGTGAAGCCGATGCTAAAGGAAGCAGCCGAAGATAAGGCGCTTCCTCACTGCTGGAAGGGAACGAGGCCCTTCAAGTCCGTCTTTGATCTCAGGAAGCACTTCCGCTCCTTAAATCTCAGCTTCGCAAATGGGAAAGCTCCGGCTGTACTGGAGATCCCACCTGAGAACTATTTCATCGTCACTGTAAGCATAATTGGCATCCAGATTTTTATGCAGAGGAGAACTTTATTAATTTCTTATTCCTGAGTTCTGACTTGTTTCAGAAACAAGGAAATGCTTGCCTGGGTATCCTCAATGGCGGCGAAATAGGCCTGGGCGACTTGAATCTTGTTGGAGGTAAATTTTAATGAAAGAATTAATACTCTGCTGATTAAACTATGAGCCAAACTAGGATAACAGGTCGTACTAGAATTTCTATATATTTACATATCTAACACCTCAACCTTACTTTTTACATTAATATCACCCAAATCTTTTTTTATATATATATAAATCAGATCACTATTTTAACTTTTTAAAAAATGAAATACACTTTTAATGTATAAATGAGGTGGAATATATGTGGAAAATGAAATTTAGATGTTAGATATATAAGAATTGAGTGTTATGTATGTATATCTTCCTAGAATTATTTGCATCTAGGCTAAGTGGGAGTTGCTCATATATGAGGGACAAAATATTACTTAAGGATAACTTTTAAAAATTGCTACTTCAATATTATAAAATGTGGATGTATCCTAAATGGGGCATTTACATACATATCCGCCAATTTCTATGTGTTTACACATCCAACACCTAAACTTCACTTTTTACATTTATATCACCTAAATTTTTATTATTACATAGCAAGCATCATTATTTTAACTTTTAAAAAGTGAAGTACACGTTTTCATACATAGATAATTAAGGTGGCATATGTTTAAAAATTGATGTTTAGAAGTTTATGTATATACATAGGAATTAAATGGTATGTATGTAAATCTCCCATCCTAAATTTTATCACATCCATTTGGTTCATATGGACAGATTGATTTGTTTGCACATAAAAAAAATGAAAATACACAAATTAATTTGAGACATTTTTGGGACAAACATTACTTAATTTTTTTTTGTATAATTTGGTTTGCTTGGTTTTGCTTTTCGCTCCTTGCAGACATATCAATGCAGGATGTGATGATTGTTTACGACAATGAGAAGCAGAGGATCGGTTGGGCTCGCGTTGCTGGCTGCGGTCGGCTTCCCACGTTTGCAAACTCTCCTCTCTGATGCTTCCATTGCATTCTTAACACATCCATAACTGCTTCTGCAACTTACTGCTCACACTGCCTTTCTATTCCTTTGCCGTATTAATTCATTCAAACAGAGCTGAAGAAGGCAAAGTGCTCGAAAGAAAAAAATCCTCTCATCCACAATAGCACCTTTACTTAGCAACTTACCGGTTAGTTGTTACTTGTGAAATGTTGATTTATACCTCGATGATTTCATTTGTTAAAGATAAAATTTCGTGTACATAAAATAAAAAAATAGAACTATATTTCACACGTTTCTGTTGTAGATACAACTGCATTTACATCAATAATATTTCATTAAAAAGCTCATTTTACANATGAAAGAATTAATACTCTGCTGATTAAACTATGAGCCAAACTAGGATAACAGGTCGTACTAGAATTTCTATATATTTACATATCTAACACCTCAACCTTACTTTTTACATTAATATCACCCAAATCTTTTTTTATATATATATAAATCAGATCACTATTTTAACTTTTTAAAAAATGAAATACACTTTTAATGTATAAATGAGGTGGAATATATGTGGAAAATGAAATTTAGATGTTAGATATATAAGAATTGAGTGTTATGTATGTATATCTTCCTAGAATTATTTGCATCTAGGCTAAGTGGGAGTTGCTCATATATGAGGGACAAAATATTACTTAAGGATAACTTTTAAAAATTGCTACTTCAATATTATAAAATGTGGATGTATCCTAAATGGGGCATTTACATACATATCCGCCAATTTCTATGTGTTTACACATCCAACACCTAAACTTCACTTTTTACATTTATATCACCTAAATTTTTATTATTACATAGCAAGCATCATTATTTTAACTTTTAAAAAGTGAAGTACACGTTTTCATACATAGATAATTAAGGTGGCATATGTTTAAAAATTGATGTTTAGAAGTTTATGTATATACATAGGAATTAAATGGTATGTATGTAAATCTCCCATCCTAAATTTTATCACATCCATTTGGTTCATATGGACAGATTGATTTGTTTGCACATAAAAAAAATGAAAATACACAAATTAATTTGAGACATTTTTGGGACAAACATTACTTAATTTTTTTTTGTATAATTTGGTTTGCTTGGTTTTGCTTTTCGCTCCTTGCAGACATATCAATGCAGGATGTGATGATTGTTTACGACAATGAGAAGCAGAGGATCGG
>JXCR01020605.1:0-13716 GCA_002079205.1 Phalaenopsis hybrid cultivar
GGTAAAAATCTCCATCACTGCATCTGCTTTTGTTAAAAACTGTATCAATCTGTGATTTTGATCATTCCACGCGCCATTACATCTTTCACAAGCTTCAACCGTCTATCAAAAATTGGATTCTTCATCAAATGCAGCATTTTGATCAGCTTAAATCCCAATTCTTCCATAAAGTCTAGCAGCCAAATACCTTCTTCTTAGTTGCGTTTGTTGCAGCAACACATTCAGCTTCGTTTGCAGACAACACAATCACATGTTGCAAGTATGATTTCTTCAAATTGCATTCATCAATATTCTAAATTATTCTTAGTTCCGAACTTCTCAATTCACCTTCCAACATGATTTTTAATGGCAGCTTCTCTGAAGAGTTCATCTCCAAGAGAAAGAAGAATGGTGTTGCACGCCTTTAGTTGCATGCCCTTAGCCTTTGCTTTATCCATATGATGACTATAAGTAAGCTGTTTAAAATTTTTTTAAATACTTATAATTTCCTCTGAATATTTATAAAAATATACTTTTGTCATTAATAATAATAATAATAATAATATCAATAGCTTCCATAATAATGTTTTTAATAAAGATTTATTTTTGAAATTAATAATGTATTATCATACCATTATTAAAGAGTCATCAACTTCACCTTTAGAAGATCTTTCAAAATAAAATAATAATAATAAACGCAAAGCTTAAAATAATTGTCAATGTATATATATCCATATACTTTTGATGACATTGGTTTATATTTTTATTTATTTCTATGTTGCTCATCATTCCAATTGTATTTCATCATACTCACATATAAAATGTGCTTGAACATTGCTGTAATATTTGCAGGATCAATTAAATCATTAGAGACATTATGACTAAAAGTGTAAATTATTCGTGTTATACAAAATATACAAATAAATATAATTATTTAATTATTTCAAGTCAAAACAGGTCGAATACGAATTAACAAACCTTTGTTCCATAAAATATTTGCGTTCAGTTTGCTTCCATAAAAATTAAATCGAACACGAGCTATTTAACGAGGCAGAAATGAGTTATTCGTGAACGACAAACTTTTTGACAATTCTAATAGGACATGCTTTGCATGGGCCTTTGAATAATTATTTAGAGGGGTTATATGTAGAAAGAACACGATGATATGTGAGAATACAACACATAACATCTTAACCTCGCTCTAGTTTCCAATGTTCACAATCACACATTCTCTCTCTTTTGTCACCTTCCGATCTTATCTCAGGGGTGTGTCTATCAAACAAAAAATTATTATATTATTAAAAATATTTATTTATTTATTTATCAGTTTGAATTTGAGCTAAAAATTGATTAATTTAATAAGGTGATCATATGGCCTAATTTTTCTGTGCGGACTCTTGACGTAGCTCTACGTGCTGCAGATGTTATTCCTAAATTATTTTCAAGTTATTTCTGGGTTATTTTCACTAAACCCGAAATAACCCACGGTCTTTATTTTGGGTTATTTCTGGGTTATTTTCAATAATAACTCAGGAATAACCTGCGCAGCACGTAAAGCTACGTCAGGAGTCCGGACAGAAAATGTACTTGATTGTATGACTTGAGCTCCACCGTATTTATTTACTAGTTTAACTCCAAATGTCGGGGAGTTACAAAAGCAACCGAATAGAAGGCTGTCCTTCGATTCTGCCCTCCCTTGTGGAATCTTTTCCTTTATTACATTTGCATTATATATTGAAATAAGATAAATTGACATAGTAATTGAAAGTGTAATATTTTATCATGAGATTACGAATTTTGATCGTAGATATTATCTTTTGGGCTCATTTTTTCAAAAATAAATAAGTAAATAAATAAAAAGAACACTAAAATATCATGTATTATCTTGTGATTATATAAATGAATTTAAAAATGGACATTTTTTTTATTCTTTCTTAATAATTAATTATTTGAATTCAAAAAATCAATCAATTGGTGAAAAGATAAATCACTTCGGGACCTAAACAAAGTTAATAAAGGCCATTTTAACTTTTTAGAATAAGGATGATGTAATTTTGGTTATGCAAAAATAATGCAGAAATAAAGAAATTTGCACAAACAACAATCAAACACAAATGATTTATGTGGTTTGAAGTTGAATTGATCCTTTTAGGTGCACAAGGAAGGAGATTCCACTAATACCGGATGGGGAGAAAGAAGGGGTTATAACTTCTGCAATTCTCAAATAGAAGAGAATTAGGGCATACAAGTAAATAAAGTCAAAAGACCAAATTACCCCTAATTATAAAAAGTCAAAAATACAATAATCTTCACATCATCTCTTACTTCCAAATAAGTGAGAGATGACCAAATGAGCTCCAAACTCTAATTCAGTTGCACAAAAAATGGTTGCCTATGTACCCCCTCCCGAAGGGACAAGTCTCGCGAATTTCTTCAAAGTGCTCGACTGGGCAATCAGATGTTCACCAAATTTCTGCAAGTCTCCTTCATATCTATCTTATTTAACAGAACATTGTCGGCATCAATCAAGTCCCGAATAAAGTGGTACCTCACATCAACATGCTTGGTATGAGCATAATGAATTGGATTTGTGGCCACAAATATTGCACTCAAATAATCACATAACACCATCAGAGGCTTCTGATTAACACCCAAGTTATGCAATAGGCTATGCATCTATATCACCTCCTTCATCATTTTCGTGACTACTTGTACTCAGTCTTCATAGTAGACAAAACAACAGTAGTCTGAAGGCACGACCTCCAACTAGTTGGACCTCCTACCACTGTCAATAAATAGCCAATTGCAGATCTTCCCTTATCTACATCAAACAAGATTACCCGACTAAGAATTCTACGAGCTCCACTCAACTCCTTCATTTTAGAATGTTTGGACAGTTGATTTTTTATCCTATCAACATCAATCTGACTAGCAGATGTAATCAACATTATTAACAACATATATAAGCAAGTAAATGAACTCATTATTGTCCAACATTTTGAAATATGCACAATGATCATACTAACTTCTGATGTACATTTTGTACCCACATGAACTAGTCAAATTTTTTATACCATTGTCGTGGTGACTACTTCAACCCTTAAAAAACTTGTCTAGTTTGTGAATCAAGTCTTTTGATGCTCCATATTTAGGCAGTTGCAACATGTAGATCTCCTCTTGGAATTCTTCATCTATGAAAGCAGTCCTTACATTGAGTTGTTTCAAGATCAGGCCGTACTGTGCCACAAGTGCTGAGAGAACACTGATTGAGAGATGCTTGACCATTGGGGAGAACACCTCTTCATAATTAATGCCTTCTCATTGCATAGAGCCTTTTTCCTATTAATCTTACCGTATACCACACATCAGTTCCAAGAGATCTTTCATTCTTTGCATACACTCATTTGCACTCGATCGATTTTCTTATAGGAGGAAGTTTCACTAACCTCCAAGTATCATTCTTTTGAAGAGACTCCATCTCTTCATCCATTGCTATTCTCCAAAAATCACAATCTGGGTTCTCCACCTATTCTTTGTAGTGACAAGAACTTTCATCCACAATGGTTGAAAGTGCAAATTCAATGTGATCCTTCAACCAAGCTAGTTTTGGGACATTTTGGTGCTTGGTCATGCTCTTAGCAATAGATTTTTGACAGGAATCTCATACTCAACATCTTCTTCCACCTCATCCTAAGCACTATCAATAGATACCTCTTGAGCTGCAACTGGATTAGATATCTGAGTCAGAGTGGATGAACTATATAAAACAAATGAGGCTGCATCAAACTTAAATTTATTTTATATATTTATGGTCCCATTAGAACTCTTAACGTGTTTTGAATCTTGACTTTTCAACAAGTTTGTCTCCTGAATGTAACAACTCTGCTAATGACAATCTTCCTTACCGACTAATCATACAACTTGATACCCTTGATTCCACGCCTGAAGCAAATGAAGACCGTCTATTTTTGCTCATGATTCCAATTTATCATTATGCATGTGGTAATAATTTGGACACCCAAACACTCTCATGTGCTCATAATCTCTTCTTTAGGGCCTTTTTCTAAATAGCTGCAAAAGGCAGATGATGCACTGTGGCAAACATAATTTATGGCTTCAGCCCAATAGACTATTATCCAATCTAATATTGAATAACATATTCCGAACTTTCACCATTAAATTCTTATTCATCCTCTATGCCACCACTCTCTTTTATGGTGTCTTTTAAATGGTAAAGTTGTGCTCTATCCAAGCTATATAACACACTTGCAAGAACGCATTGTCTGATATGATGCACTAAATCTTCTTACCAGTCCGAATCTCAATAAAATTCTTTCAAATTATGAAAATCTTTAGTACCTTGCTTTCGCACTTCATGGTGTACACTCAAATATACTTGGAGTCATCATCAATAAAAGAGACAAAATATCTCCATACGCTGAATGATGTTGTCTTCGTCGGGCCCCAAAGATCAGTGTGAACAAACTCTAAAATATCTTTGTATTGTGGATGACAATACCAAAAAAATACACGTATCTTCTTGCTAAATACACAATGTTCACATAAATTAAGCTTGTAGGTGCTAACTCCTTCGATCAAACCTTATTTTACCAAAGCTTAAAGTGAAGTCTTTCTAACATAAGCCAGCCACATATGCCAAAACGTAGTGGCATTAGAACAATCATAAGCAAAAACAGTCATTCTAGTCATTGTATTGCTTTAAAGATGATAAGGGTTAGAATAGCAAACTAACTTCATAAAAGTTAGTGTTCCATGACATATTCTCGAAACTCTTGCCTTAATAACTATCATGTAGCTCTTGAACTATAAATCCCTAACTGACAAAAATTTTTTCCTGATATTTAGAACATGTTTTAATATCAATCAACTTCCTCACAATACCATCGTGCATCTTGATGAAAATACTCCCTACACCAATAATATGACAAGCTTGATCGTTGTACATAGTCATTGCCCGCTAGCCAGCTTCTTGTACGTACAAAACCAACCTTGATGAGGACAAATGTGATGGGTGACACCTATGACCAGAATCCAACATGAAACATCTGTAAACAAACAATGAAAAACTACAAATAACGATACATCTGAATCCGTCTCTTCACTTCTTTCCACAATAATATTGTCTTTCGCTTCGATGCAACTTTCTTCTCTTCTCCTTCAGCTTCAAACAATATTTCTTACAATGACTAGTTTCTAAACAGAAAGCACACTAATTTTTTTCAAGACTATGCCCACAAGACATGCCTTGCTTCTGAGAAGTGTTGTCGCTGCCACCATTCTTTGCCAAATTCTTTTTCTTTTTCATCTCATATATTGCTACGTTGGAGTGTAAGTGCCTCGGCTGACTCTATCTTTATAAACTCCTTTTCCCTTTGATGGAACTTGTGATTCAACATCGTCGTAGTCACTTCGTCATAATTCAACACATCATTCCCATGAATGAGTGTCATCATGAACTTTTCGTAATCATAGGAGAATGAATTCAGCAGAAGCAGTGCATTCATTATCTTCATCTCCAACCACCTCATCCAAATTTAACAGATCTGCTAACAATTTTCTGATGTTATTCAAGTGCTCATCAATAGTAATATTTCATTTCATTCGAAATATGTAGAATCAACACTTCATATGGAGATGATTCTCTCTGCTCTTTGTAAGATATTTGTTCTTCAGCATCCACCACAATTTCCTTACAGATGTCTCCATTATCACCCCATATTTGATCTCCTGGGTCACAAATAATTTTGGATCATTACATAAACACTTTCATTTATCTTCAAACAATTTTTCTCTAACATATTTCAAGACATTTCCCGTCATCCAAAACTTCTTTAAATTCAAAGAACTCAGCCTATCCATTCCCTCACATCGCTCCATGCTAAAGTTCCACTTGCTGTCAAATTTCATCACATCGAATTTGACGAGATATGTAGTCATCTGATGAATCAACTTCTCCACCGTAATTGTGATGTTGAAGAACTTTACATCGTGCTATCATTCATTGCTCTTAACCCTTAGAATCTCTTTCCCAAAAAATTCTCCAGCAAGTGAAAAAAGAAAAAAAAAATGTTCACCTAAAAAAGAAATAAATTTCAGAAAATAAAAACTCCTTTTTTTTTTTCCCTAAATCCTCTTCCCCTGTGAAGAATTCCTTTTTTTTTTCCTTCTATTCCCCAAAACGCTTTTCCTGAAGCTTTCTTGAAAAACTTTCTTTTAAAAATTTTCCTTCCCTGTTTCCGAAATTTCTCAACTCAAAACATCTTTCC
The DNA here is from genome assembly GCA_002079205.1 of Phalaenopsis hybrid cultivar. Classification (NCBI taxonomy): domain Eukaryota; kingdom Viridiplantae; phylum Streptophyta; class Magnoliopsida; order Asparagales; family Orchidaceae; genus Phalaenopsis; species Phalaenopsis hybrid cultivar. The sequence continues at coordinate 6,267 of JXCR01020605.1, forward strand.
TTCTATGTCCTTTCCCGAAATCCTTCCCTGTTTCCACGCGAAGCTTCCGCAGGTGCCTGTTTCTCGTGAACCGCCTGTCGCCGCCAAACCCGCCGGAACTGTCGCCTATTGCCGCCAAACCAGACGAAAATGCCACCTTTTGCCGCCAAAATAGCCGCATTGCCGAATCTGACGCAAATTTCTGCCTTATACTCGAACTCTGCGTCTAAGCCCTCCGAATCAACCGTTAAAATACATGCCGTCAAGGTTGAACCAGAAATCTAAAGCTCTTATAACTATTATTATGCGAAAACAATTCAGACACGAAGAAATTCATATAATAACAATCAAACACAAATGATTTATATGGTTCTGTTGAATTAATCCACCAACGTCCACGAGGAAAGCGATTTCACTGGCACGAGAAATCAAAATGGCATGATGTTACAACTTCTGCACTTCTCCCTCTAGCTCTGTCATAAACTCTAAGTCCCTATTTTAAAGAATCATTACGACATACGAATAAATAAAGCCAAAAGCAAAAAATACCCCTATTTACTAAAAACCATAAACACAACACTTTCAAATCTTCTTTACATTCTCATTATCTTGTTATATTTTAAGTAAGAATTTAAATAACTCTTTTAGATTTGTAAACATATTATACTTATACTTATTTGGGACATTAAAAGCATCTAAGTTTCAGAAAAATTAAAAAAAAAAGAAACCATGATCTCCATGTAATAATCTTAGCCTTTGGGAGAAGGACATTACTGGTAGCTACAGTGGCCTCCTCAACCTTTCAATGTTGATTTATATATCACCTGGATCAGTGTTAGTTTCATCACCAATAATAAAACTATCACAACAATCTTCAATGGCTTCTCCAGACCATTTAATACTGTTTTGTCTACTACCCAAAGATTATGTCACCTTGATCTTTTAGAGAACTATCCCAGCTATTGAATTTGTTTTAGGACGTAGGGTATCATATTATTTGTGAGCTAATACAGCATGTGAGAAATTCTGTTTTTATGAGAAATGTATAGAAGGTGATAGTGGATGTGTTGCTAGAGTTCATGTTCTTGCTTGGAGACAATACTTATTAGCGGAGAGAGTCATCCGGGGCTTCATAAGAGGAAGTAAGATAAAAAAAATATAAAATTATATCCTTTACAGTGCCAAGTTTGTGAAAATATTGTAACGTTGGTGTCAGACGACACCATAAATAAAGATGAACAAATATACTCTTATGGCATGATGATCTTCTTCGGTGGCGAGTTTGCCTTGGGCTAGTTAGGTCACTTATGCAAGTGGGCTCAATTCGATCACTTCGGCAGATGTGCCCAGTTCGACCATTTTGGCATGTGTGCCTGATTCAACCACTTTAGCTAGTGAGTTTGATTGGACCACTTTGATAGTTAGGTTTGGTATGCTTCATATGCTTTAGAGATTCTTAAAGTCTATTGATCTTTACGTCTTATTTATGCATAATCTTCTCTCAAATACCTATAGCCATAACTTGGTCGAACCAAGATGGTCCCTAAGACCTTTGATTTTCTCTTTTTTCAACAAATTTGAATTGCCCGCTTGTTTTGTTTATTTATTTTATTATGTATGAGTCACATTAGAATAGTTAAAATATGTTTATTTACAAGAAAGAGTACCATATTTTAACATGGCAATATAATTCAGATGCAATGAAGACAAAAACTCATCATCATCAACTTTATACTAATCATTGGAACTTCAGGATGCTAAAGTCAGACTTAATCTAAATCTGGTTGCTTCTTGCCATTCTGATCACGCCAATTCATATAGCCAAAAAGATTCAGTCCATCAAGCCCCAATCAAATTTAAAATAGAAGATATATATATATATATATANGACAATCAGGTGATGGTATTGAGATGGTAATAATTGCTGGCTTGCACATTGATCTATGGTTTCACTTAGCTCCTAAATTGATTGAAATTTTTATAGCTTGTGAAATTATTCAATGCCAAATTTCATATATGGCACCATGGTATCATCGACAGAGTGAGGCTTTTTAAAGAATGTATTGTATTGCTCGCTATGAAATATTTATTTTGGATGAGCAAACTCACATGGGTACTCAGCTATATTTGTTTTTCTAGAAGCAAATGGTAAGATCCAACAATTTTTTTATATGAAAAATTAATAGGGTTTTCATGAAAAACGGGGAAAGCTAAATGAGCTTACTATCTTTTGCTTCACATTAGAGAATAAAATATATTGAAGTTTCTTAATGTTTTTCAATCAAGATATTTTTAACATTAATTGCAATACATCAATAAATATGTGAAAAGGAACAACTTACCCTATTATAGTTAAACTAATTATTATATATTTGACATAATGAAAGCTTACTTTTCTTCATAGTTGAAGGAGATGAGATTACAAAGTTGTGAGCATTTGCTTGATCTATTGCAATTCTACAGTAATAGAGAGTGGTGATAATAGTCCAATATGATAATTGAGTGATGATTAAAAGATGTTAGTTGGGAGACGATGATACTTAAGATTTAATCATATAATGGCAATATTTTGAAGATAATAATCAGATAATCTCAATCAAATAATAGTAGTATGACCATGATGGTAGTATAATGATAATCAAGTGACGATGGTTTAATAATGATATTTTGGAGATGACAGTCAGATAATGATCGAGTTTTTGTGGTTGTTAGTGAGGGTTGTCACCTTTGGCCATGCACACAAGTCTAAAGCTTTTCAGATGTCAAAATTTTGTCTACTTTTAATCCTAAGCATTTTTTAAGTGGAGAATATGAGTCTATTTCTAAGTTTTGAAAGTGGCATTTTAATTGTTCCAAAAATATCCAATTAGATGGTAGGTGTTAAATATTTGATCATTGGCCATTTATTTAGTATATAAACAATGTCTTAATAATCTCATAATTAAGTGATTCTAGACTTATTAGATTTTTCTCATCGAAATGCTTGATTTGAATACCAAACACATAAGATTCAAAGATCTTCTAAGCACCCATTAATTTTAATACCCCAAAAATTTTAGTCACATTTTAATTACTTGATTTGATTTAGTTAATCACATATATAATCACTATCAATGCTATTAGCTTTCTCTTATTGAGACGTTTCATTTAATTATAAAATTGTTAAAATTAAAATTCATATAATTTTGAATTAAATTTGAAAATTCTTAGCCAAGTATGAATATACATATATGGATCACAGGAACTACTCTAAAAAATTTATCACATGATTATATATATATATTTTTTCTGATAAGGTGAGCCCAAAGAGTAATACGTGTGGTTGAAACCTGTGACTATCATGTCACATGCTATTGCAAACATGATTAGACTTGTTATAATTCATTTCATATTATATAAAGATTGTCGATGCTTACGAGAAATGGATCCAACATATGAGACATATTTTGTCTAAAGGACCGTTAAAAATATATTATTTTTTGTCTTATTTTTAGAAATAAAAATCTTAATATAGTTTTGGCATTGAATAAATAAGGTTAACTTTATTGCAATTCAATAATGTAAAATTTAAAATTTACAGATATTTTGCTTACTTAGATGGCAATCGAATGGGGCTAAAATTCATAAATTACATTTCTAAACAAAACAAATATATATATGAGGAGTTATTTTAGATAAATAAATTAATTTATAAATATATATAACTTTTTTAATGATAAGAAAATCATTAATAAGCATGGAGGGTGACCTCTTGTCATATGTTAATCATATAACATAAACTTTTGACATTCTAACATCCTTAAAGATAATAAAAATTAAATGCATACCACAATATTAAAATGAAATTAAACATTGGAAAACTTTAGTCAACATGAATTTTGGTGAATGCAACACATAATAGGGGTGTTAATCGGGTTCATGGGTCGGGTTTAATTCTGATCTAAATTACTCCGACTTGGAACTGTTTCATCCAAATCTTGAATATTAAATGGGTTAGAAATTCGAACCCAAACAACATAGTAGTATTTAGGTCAATTATGAGTCAATTTTGGGTTAAATTTGAGTAATGTTGGGTTGGTTGGAGTTGATTTTGGCTCAACAATTCAAGTTCAGGTGAATTTTGAGTTAGCGGGTCAGCCTAAACCCGCCTTAAAAAATTAATCGTGTTGAATTTTCTAACAACTTGGGCAGAATAATTAACTAAAAAAAAAGGAGAAAGATTAGAACCATCATGGATACAGTGTTGAGGGAACTCGATCCTTACTCAAGATGATTAGCTCAAAATCACTGGATCTAATGTTAAATTTAGTCAAATATGATTAGAAGTTGATTCAATCCAATCAAGATAAATATAAAGTATGACTTGTCAAACTCAATTCAACTTTGATTAAAGCCAAAAATTTAAATCATATTGACTATATATATATATATATATATATATATATATATATATATATATTGGGGAAATGCTTGGGAGGCTTCGTACGAGAGCTGGTTGTTGGAAGGAACAGTGCAATGAAGGACAAATGTTGCGACTAAATGGGTGGTTTGGTGTCCTTAACTTTCAAAACTCTAATTACCATTGGCAATGGTTTAAGACCAAATCATACTTAAGGATTGGAGCTTTAAGGTCCATTTGTCTTTTATAACTATCATGACTCCTTATTTTAAATAATGTTTTATTTTTTTTTCTCCTAGAACTATTATAATAATATTGCAAAATCATATAAGTCAATTAAAATTATTTGAGTCAAAATATTTTAAGTGTTTGATTTTGGTTAAAAACTACTCTTTCTTCCCTTTAGTTGTTTATGAGATAATATTGAGATCTCTTACTTATTGTAAATACTTGAATGAGATTTATGAAAATATGATTTAATATTTTTTTGAGGATATGTGATCTTTTATTGATTTTCAATGAACTAGTAAGTTTGTCATGGATTTTGCAGCTACTTATTCGATTTGGAACTCATGCATTATTATTATTGATTATTAAAGGGATGGGTTTTGCATGAAGGAAAAGAAAAAAAGAAAAAGGAAGAAGAAGTATGAGATTAGACTATTCTCACCAATAAAAGAGGGAGAGGCTTTAATGGTTTTTGCTCATTATGAGAGAAAGTAAAGCCAATGTTCAACATAGACAAAAAGAGTACCCCAATCACTGAGGAGAAAATCTATCATAATAATAATATATATATATATATATTTTTGGGTATATCTTCAATATATTTTAAGAAAATATTGACATGCTTTTTTCTATGTTCGTAGATTTTTCATCTCTATGGTCATGGATGAATGTTGCTCTCACAAAACTATATTTTTTATCTCTTTTTTTTTATTTTCTGATATGATTCTTCTTCTTTAAAGGTTTTATTTGTATGTTATCCTAACAAATATTATCGATGTTATTAACTATATTAAGACGCAAGCAATGGAGGATGAAAAAGTCAATATTATTAAATTTGATGATTAAGACTATAATAATTAAAAGATTAAAATTAAAAATTATCTTTATCAAAAAAAGTTTCAAAAAGCGCCTAGAGGATAAAATTATTATTTTTCAATCAACGAAATTGGGCGTTGGCGGACAACCAGACATGATAAGTTTTTGGCAATTATTAAAAATGATATCCATGGCATTTTTCTTAAAAAATCCTTTATAAGCATGATGGATGCATTATTTATTTTGTATGAAAATTCATATGATGTCATAAATGTAAATCTTATGTGCTCATTCTTCAGTATTATAACATCATGATAAGTATTAATGATGGATCGCATTTTAACTTGATTACTAGTCAAATGGGCTAAATAGACATCGGTTCTGATAAGGATGTTCATGGTTTGAGCTTACTTTTTTCACTACTTGAAAGATGAAATATGACTGTAAGTTGTAATGTCAATCATTAGTGTTTATGGAAAAAAAACAAATTAAAGTTTAAGGACGTCAAAAACTTATGCTTAATGAAGACATTTGATGTTGCAAAATAATTAAAGTTTCTCTATCCTCCAATTTAACTTTGATAAAAGAGAGAAAATTAGAAATAGCCTTGGTGGATGTTGCACCATGGAAAGCCAATGAAATACTATCGTAAAAAAGTAAAAAAAAAACATTACCAAGATAAAAATAAAAAAAGAAGAAGAATTTATGAATGTTTCCTTTTAGGACATTCAATATGCATTGATTCTTAATGTAAACATTTTAAATGAATTATGAAAATTAGATTGTGGTTGCATGCTTCCATTTTTCCTCTAATAAGAAACTAATGGCAAATTACACAACCAAAATAATATGAAGGTATTCTTATTGAAGATGAGCACATACATTTTATGAGCATTAATGATATAGCATTAAAAATATATAAATAGAACCATCAATAAGTTACACAAAATGACACAACTTTGATCATCAAAGAAACCTAATCCGTATAGGTTAGCTTGTTAAGGAAAGACTCTACATTACTTTAATATTAGACACTTTGAAGGTTTCCCAATGGGCAATAGTTTAGCTTAATGCAACAAAGATTATTCCTCTCTACACAATTACAAGTGCACAAATAATAAGACCTACCAAAGTTAGGCCATATGAGTGAGAAATGATTTAAAATATTTCATTTCAGAGGTAAATTAACAGATATATGACCACTTAAAATGATGTATGCAAGTGCATGCATCATTTCCATAAAGAACACAAATAAAAATTTAATAGCTTAATTGCTAAATTATCTTACTTCATTGTTTTATTCAACAATTATACGAAACTTAATTAAATTAAATTTAAAAATTAATTTAAACATAATTTGAAAATAGGAGAGATCACCCTAAATTTATGACTTGCAATGCTTAATAAAAAAAAGTTTTATCTAAATATCAATTTTGGCTTATTCATATGTATTTCACAACTAATGCTTCCCTATCACTTCATTCACCTAAGTTGACAAATTCAATGATATCAAAGTTAGAATTAAGTTAATTTACATATTTTAAATATTAAATAGTTTTCTAAATAAATTAATTCACCAAAAAAATAATAACACTTTTTTTTTCTTTTCTAATTTTTCAATACTCATGCAGAGAGTTTAGAAAATATATTAACTCAAACTTAAAGCCTAAATTAAATAAAAAAATACCAACCCAATATCTTTTTATTTGGTATAACTACATACAAACCACTGAAACATTAATATTTATAAAATAGCCATCCAGATAGTCTTTTTGAACAGCCAAACCAATATATTTATGCATGCCACAATCAAAATATTAAGATTTTAACAAAAATAAAAAGAATTAGCTCAGAGTTTTACCGTCAATTTTGATATTCCAGTAAAAAAATTGAAAAATGGATGAAAGAGCATGATAAATTTCTAAATACCAAAGTTTCAAATGATCTCAATGTAAAATGCCCCCCCTTTTTTTTTGGCCAAAATAATAAATATCTCATATCCCTCCAATTGTTTTCCAAAGAAATCCC
>JXCR01020606.1:0-16226 GCA_002079205.1 Phalaenopsis hybrid cultivar
CAATATTATACACAAGCATTAAATCTAATTTTTAATTGAGCTTGTTGGCGAACTTGTTCATTCACTTTAAATGAAAGTGTTCATTAACTTATTAAAGAGCTTATTTACGAGCTTTAAATAATATTTTTTGTTAACATCAACAAATTAAACAAAAATAAAGAGTTGTTCAAGTTCATCCATTTAACAATTGTGTATTTATAAGGTGTTCAAATTTGTTCAATTTGTTAATTAAACAAACATGACTGAGCTTTTATCAAGCCGAGCTATCAGTATTTTATTGAATGCTTGGTCCGTTTGCAGCCCTGTTGGCCTTATTTGCAAATTGAATGTCTAAAAGGTTTCATGTAAATGTTTAACTATTCTTGAACCATTGGGCCTTACTTTAGTTATGTATTACTTAAGTCCGACTAATCAAACAAACTTGGCTTTGCTCTATTGGTCCATATGGGTATGTTTGTTTTATTTTGGTGTGACGTGTTTCTTTGATAAATTGAATTAATTGAAAGCCGGAAAATGCATGTTGGGTTGCATGTCAATCAAGAATCCGAGAATCTGGATTCATTCAAGATTGTGCATTCTAGTTTTCAAGAAACAAATCAAATTTGGTTCTGTTTGGAGTGGAGTTAGATTAATTAAAGCTGACTGCATCCCTAGTTTATTGTTTTAATTTTGCTCTATGGTTAAATGCCTATTAGTCCATTTTCCAAAATAGTGGGGCAATAAAGCACGTGTTCATGTTGAATGTCATAACGATTAACAGTATTTATGTTTTATGTTCAAGGGCACAATAACCTAAAAGAATTAGACCTGTCAAGATGCTCAAGGGTCACAGATGATGGCATTAAGCATTTATTGTCCATTTCAAGTTTGGAGAAGCTATGTGTGTCAGAAACAGGATTGACTGTTGATGGAGTGCTCTGCCTCTCTTCTTTTGTAAATCTCCGTGTGTTGGATCTGGGAGGGATTCCTGTCACTGATAAGGCACTATCATCGTTACGGGTAAATTCAGATTTTTTGAATACGACATCTATGTTTGTTCTAGTTATAAAGTGTAAATCTATTCTTTTACTTGATTGGATTCATTTTCTGAAGTTACTATAAATAAAGCAGCGGTGGCGTTTATGATAGGCAACATCTTCTGTAAATGTTTTAATGATCTTCTATTGGTTGGGGTTGAGGGGTCTGAAGATTTTAACTTTGTTATTCTGCCCTCTTAAAAAATTCCTGTCATCAAATATCCTTTTGTTATTTACTGCAGGTGTTGACACGGCTTGAGCACTTGGATTTATGGGGCAGTGAAATTTCCAACATTGGTGCTGCTACCTTTGAAAAGTTCCCTTTGTTGAGTTTTTTGAATATAGCTTGGACCAAAGTTACCAGATTACCTTTTCTTTCTATTGCTTGTTTAAACATGAGTAACTGCACTATCCATTCTATATTTGAAGGAGACAAAAGAGCCACTCCTACTTTGTCAAAGTTAACTGTTATTGGAGCAACTTTTTCTCATGCAGATCAGGTTTTTTCAGGTCTCCAATCAGACTGCTTGAAATTCCTGGATATATCTTACTCAAACATTGGCAACTTCAATTTTTTGATTTCCTTGAATAACTTGGAACATTTAAATCTTAGTTATACTCAGATAACAGATGGTTTAATGGAGCAAGTAGCATCATCTGGAGAGAAATTGAGGTATTTAAATCTCAGTAATACCAAGATAACTTCCCATGCTTTATCTGTATTAGTTGGATGTACTCCAAACCTTGATACTTTATCTTTATCCCACACTTTGGTTGATGATACCTGTTTCATGCATATGAGCATGACACCTTCTTTGCGAGTAATTGACTTGAGCCATACAAGAATTAGAGGTGAGCGTCTCGTAAATATAAGCTTAATGACTGCCTTTCACGAGGATTTGTGTATGTTCTAATCCCTTTTCTGCTATAATACTAGGCTTTGTTTATTCTCACAGAGAGAGTTCAGATAAATTACTCTCGCTTGGTGCACTTCAGAATCTCACTAACTTGAGAAGCCTGAATTTGGAAGATACAAAAGTGATGGATGAGGCGCTTCAACCCTTATCTCTTCTCACAGAACTGGAGTGCTTATATCTGAAGTGTGAATTCTTAACTGAAATCTCACTCCATGTGATTGCATCTCTTCAGAAATTAAAATTTCTTGGGTTTCGTGATGCCGTGCTTACAGAAGAAGGCCTTCTTTCTTTTAGGCCTCCTCCATTACTTTGCGTATTTGATCTCAGAGGTTGTTGGCTTTTGTTGGCCAATACCATTTCTTCATTCTGCAAAAAATACCAGCAAGTTGAGGTCAGACATGTGTATGCCAGCAATCGATTTGAGGATGAAAATGTTTCTTATGGCTCATCTGCATCATTCAGAACTACTAAAGTACCTCTGTCAAGACCCAGAACAGTGGGATCATCTAATGCTTCATTTATGGGTTAGCCCAAAAATGCATCAAATTTTTTTCACTTGTTTCCTTACTTCTTTTGTTATTTTTATCGTGATTTTTTTCTTAATTTTAAAATTATCTTTCTGAACAGATGAGAGAATGAAATATAGCACAGAAGACTTATTAAAGTTGGAGAACTCACCTGGATTCAGCAGTATACTGAAAGATCTAGATCTGTTGCCTGAGAGTTTGAGGAAGATGTAATGTTCATCCAATTCTTTACCATGTTTCGGCTCATTTTTGTGTTTTGTCATTTCATGAAGTTGTTATGGTTTGTGATAGTTATCTATTAACGTAGATTTTGGATTGCATGGTTGCTGATTTACTAGGATATTGTTCGAAGATATGGCTTTAGTATTTTATACTCATAACAAGTTAGTATCACTGCCAACTCATTTTGCTATAGCCAAATGCGCTAGGTGATTTTGTTTCTTGTTGTTTGACAGCTTCACATGGGGTCACAGGGAGGATGAATTATTAGAATCGAATTGGTTGAGAGAAAAATATGGTCCCAAATTAGATGTGGAATAAAAATTGAATTTTTAATATACTAGGAGTGGATTTTATATTTTGATACTTTTAACTCTGGCTTGTTTCGGGGCCATTAATTAGCATATTTGTTCCCTCGACGTTAAACTATATATATCTGTTTGCATTGTCTTGCATTCCTCGTACAAGCTTTTATAGAGAAAGTGCCATTAAAAAGTGCCTTGAAAAGGATTAATATGGGGTCATTATAAAATCTATAGATTGAGTTAGTGTTTATCTTGAAATCGATTAAAAAGAAAAAGCTATTGAGCTAAGCTATTTTGTTGCGATGCCAGCCATTACATGAAAGAAACTCATGCCCATGACATTTTAGCTCATGGGTGAGTTGGCACTATAAATTTAGAACAAGTTAGATAATGTATTGATTTAAAAGTTTATGGCAAAGAAACATTCAAAATTATTGAAGTTCAAAGAAAAGTTTATATAAAAAATAGGTAATGAGAAAAACTTTCAAGAATTTCATTCTCTTCTTTGTACAAGAAGAAATGTATACATACAACCCTCAGAGATATTATAAATTAGAAAAATCAAAAAAGAAAAAAAAAAGCCAATCAGTGAGGTGGTAGTGAGATGGATATAATAGTATAGAGCATGGGTTTGTGTGCATTAATTTAACAGGGGCTCGATCTGTATGGCTTATGTTCTTTGTTATCCAAGGGTCATAAATAAATAGATCCAACGGTACAAAGTCTTGATTCGTGTGCTTTCAATTATTTGTTGTGATTGAAGCATAATTTCAACACTCTCCTCAAATTTGATGGTAGAGACATTTCATTCTAGGTGCCCGTTTGGGGTAGCTTTTTTTGGTGCGGCGGCATTTTGAAAACGCCGCCTTGGTGTTTGGTTAGGACATTCAGCCCCGCGTTTTAAAAATGACGAAAATCGCGTATTTTATTTCCTTCTACAGATCGCACGCGGGGCTTCCTGTGCGTTCGACATTTGTTAGGCCTCGAATTCCTCCCGTGCCCCTGTGAGATCTCTCTCGCGGTCTCCCTCGCCTTCTCCTTTCCCGATCTTCTCCTTCGTAAACATCGATTCTTCTGGTGAGATCTATATGCTGCTATGCTTTCTGGTTGGTTTTATGGCTCAATCTTCCCTGGTTGGATTTATGTGGCTCGATTCGATTGTCTTTACTTTTTTTGCAAGATTCAGGTTTCTTAAGGGTTTTCTTGAGGAATGCCTTTGCTGAGTTATTTGGGAATGCATTGATGGAAATAGATCTGAGGGTTTTCTTGAGGTTTTTCTGCGTTTTTTTTTTGGTATAATATCGCAAGAATGACAGATGAGCAAATCCCTTGAATGCATTGGGTCTGTGTTTAGCTGCACCTATTATATTGCTCTTCCCGTCCCTGTTCCTGTATGAAAACTTTAGTTCGAAATGTGGGAACTCAGCTAGTTCGAATTGTTGGAATGTGCTTGAATGCGTCCTTGTTATATTGTTCTTTACTATTCAAACTGTTGGAATTGTTTAACTGTTGGTATGTGCTTCAAAGCATCCCTATTATATTGTTCTTCGTGAATGTGCTTTAATGAATGTGCTTCAATGCGTCCCTGTTATACTGTTGGAATGTGTTTCAATGCGTCCCTGTTATACTGTTCGAAATGTGGGAACTCAGCTAGTTCGAACTTTTGAAATTTTTTAGCTGCACATGTTATATTGTTTAGCTGCACCTGTTATACTGTTCCTGATTGCAATGTTGCTCAGTTATGGGGTTTAGGTGCACCTGTTTAGCTGCACCTGTTATATTGAATGTTGCTCCTGTTATAACCTGGAATTGTTTAGCTGCACTTGTTATATTGAATGTTGCTTAGTTATGGGGTTTAGGGCATTTGTTTGAATGTGCAAATACTGATCCACTCTTTAGTTAGATGATATATCTTTGTTGATGGGTTTTAGGGGCTTCCTTTGATGTCGAGGCTAGAGAGGAGATACAATGCTTATACGTTGTATTGGTCTTTAGAGCTCGATTATTATATTTTGGCATTTCCTATGAGAGGAGGCTCATATGAGAAGGTTTATGTCTTTAGAGATTTTTCGGCATTTCCTAATAATTTAGATAAAGAGATATAATGCTTATATTTTTGAGCTTCTTTGGCAGCTGCTTCCGGTGGAATTGGGTTCCACGACATATATGAGAAGGTTTATATCAAATTTGATGTGTATTGCTTTATTTTCACACCATTTGTATCAAATATAAGATATGCATCGAGAACCATTGCTATGTATATGAAAAGTATAACTATGTAACCTTACACAATTTCATAATAAAACATGTTCGATGCCTTACTGTGGATGTATGTCTTTGATCGAACCACATAATTACTGTATGTTTTGAAGTTTAAATTTCCAAGTTATAGGTTTTTATTGCAAATAACAATAACTTCCATAACCGGAAAATACTATTTGGTTGATGCTGGATACCCTATGCAGAGGGGCTATCTGAAGACATATCAAGACACTAGGTATCATTTTCCTGATTTTGAGCGAGCAAGTGACACTATTTGTGGTAGGAAAGAAATGTTTAACAAACGTCACTCATCTTTACGTGGGGTAATTGAAATAACGTTTGGGGTGTAGAAGAAGAAATGAGTCATCCTACGTGATATGACATCATATCCATTTCAGAAGCAGGTGCATATTGTGGTGGCAAATAACACTTCATAACTTCATACGACAACACCCTTCACGTTCAGATACAAACTTTAATATGGCTGATAAGGAAGAGCTGACAGTCTATGAATAACCATCAGAAATCATGATCGGGCCTTCAGTTCCTGAGGATGAGAATGAATTTAATGAATTTGTAGTTCATGACGCAGAGGGTATGGCTGAGATGACTGCCCTGAGGGAGTCTATAACAGATGCTATATATGACAGCTAATCCAGCAAGTCTTTCTTTTCTTCGTATATATGTAGATCAATTTTTATGTGTTTTTTTTTTTGGATAAGTATCGACATTCGCTTTTTTTTTTGTTTTTTTTGCAGTTATACAAACATGACTTCTAGGATTTTAGTTACAAACAGAGGTATTTTGTGTTATTGTGGACTACCATCTCCGTTGCTCACGTCACGTCGGTCTCATAGTTTTGGGAGACAGTTCTACGGTTGTGCCAAGGGTGTTTCAGCTCGTTGCGACTTCTTCCGATGGGCTGACAGTCCCACATATTATACTGTCAGAAGTCATGAGAATCTGATGTTTTCCCAGGTTGATAGTGAAGCTGAGGACAGACGTAGCCAGAGTTTGAAATTAAATATTTTAATATTTCTCATTATAGTTGTACTTGTCTTTATTATTTTTTTATTTCTTCTGGTACTCACGAGAGTGTGAGAACTGTATGTCATCTTTTAGAACTGATCTGTAATGATTGTATGCTTCTGTACTACTAATAAACTATTATGAATAAGCTGCCCTAAACAGTTTTATCAGATAAAGACAGAAATATCATTTATACCACCATAACTACCAATAAACTATTCTGAATAAACTGTTCCAAACAACAAGTCAGATTATTCTGATAATCTGCAGCGATTATAAATAATCAACAGCTGCCCCAAACAGACCCTAAGTTTGTTTTATGATATTTTTAAATGTCGGGTTATAGAGTCATTGGGTCAATGTTTCAACCAGTTAAATTTTTTTGGAAACATGGAGTACAAATTAGGTCATTTTTCAATTTCTTTTTTATAAAGTGTTAATCTACCTCAATATGCTTGGTAAGATCATGCTGTACAAGATTGCGTGTAATATTGATAGTCAATATGTTTATCACGATATAATTTCTTAAGTACATTCCACTTAATTTTTAAATCGTCCAATATAATTTATCCCATGAGAACTCATGAGGCTCCTGTGCAATGACTCTAAATTTGGCTTCAACACTTAATCTTGAAACTATAACACGTTTCTTGCTTATCCAAGTTGTGAGAGTTAATCCTGAAAATGTAAAATACTTTGAAATGGACTTTCTATCCGTCATTGATCTATAGCATAGTTTGCATTTGTGTATCCTTCAACTTGTATGGTATCATATTTTTTTATAATTTATTTTTCTAGGGCTTAATTTAAGACACCCGAGGATTCTATAAGTGGATTAAAGGTGCGACACTTTGGGTTTATGTATGAATTGAAAAACTAAATTTATTGCAAATGCAATGTTAGGATGAGTGTGAGAAAAATATTTTTTTTTTCAGTCCTTTAATATATTGTATTTGCAGCAGTTCCTTCATCAAGGTTCAGTTTTTGTCATGGTACAATTGGAGTTTCAGATGACTTGAACTCTGTCATCTTGGTTTCTTTCAACTAATTCATAACATATATCTGTTGGGAGAGAAATATCTTTTGTTTAGATTGAGCCACTTCTGTTCTTGATAAGTTTATGAGTCTTCCTAACTCCTTAATTTCAAATTCTTCAGCAAGTCTTTTTTTTGAGAGTTCTCTTGATTGTCATCTCCTATAACAATCATATCGTTAATATACAAAATAAGAATTAAAATATTATCATTTGTGAAGAGCGTATGGCCTCCTTGACACTGTTTGTATCCAATTCCTTCCATAGCCTTAGTAAATATGAAAGATCAAGCTCTAGGTGATAATTTTCGTTCATATATGGCCTTTTTCAATTTGCATATTTGATTCTTTTTTTAAAAAGCTTTCAAATCTTGATAGTAGATTTGTATCTCGACATCATCATATAAAAAAATAATTTTTACATCATATTAATGTATAGACCACTCATAACTGGTTGTTAGAGCTATTAGAATGAGAATAATATTTATTTTTGCAACAAGAAAAAGTTTTTTTGATAATCAATCCCATATGATTGTTTATCCTTTTGTTATTGATCTTGTACTATATCTTTCTAAACTCTCTTTGTGTATTGTATTTCAACAAGAAAATTCATTTGCATCCTATTGTTTTTATTCCTTCTCGTAATTCAGTGATCTCCCACATACAATTTTTTTCTGAGCCATTCATCTCTCTCTAATGACTTCCTTCCAATTTTTTTATTTAAATTTCTTAAATAGAGTTTGTGGAATGGAAAAAAATAATTGGTGTTGATATTGGCTAAAAAGGCTTTATGAGATTAAGAACATTAATGAAATGAGGTGTATTGAGAGACGAGATATAAATGAGTGGTTGCAGGTTGAATATGTTTCCTAGTAACGGTTTCGAGTTTTGGTTTTGCTTGAGATTTTTGTTGAGCTAATTCCTATTTGTATAGACTTGAAAAATGATATTTGATACACACATTGTATGTATTTGAAGGTTTTTTTATTATAGGAATGTCAAGATGAAAGATATCATCAAATTAAATCGTTGCATTATTCATTAAATATGAGCGATGATAATTTACTCAACCAATTTTAATTCTCTATTGCTTGCCTTATCTTACAGTGGATGTGTTTTTTTTTTTTCTATTTTTCATCTTACCCTAGGTAGGAGTGTAAATAATCAAATTTGAACTAAAACTTAATTCTACAAATCCAAATTTGCCAATTCATTTATGTTGGTTATATCGTTTTCTTATGGAAATAGGTTGATTAATATGCTAATTAGTATTTTCTTAATTTTGATTATTATTATAATTAAAATTTTTGTGTTTTCTCCATCCCGAGTAATATGTGCTAGAATATGTATTCTATACTAAGTTCAATAACTCCACATTTGAAAAGCAAAGTTACTTGATTGACCCATTCCATTCTCAACATAATTCACAGGTGACACTTGACCTTAATTCAACCCTAAGTTATTTCCTTTTTTAATTTATCTACTAGTGAAGTCAATATAGATAACACATTATTTTCATAAACACTAGCTATCTTACAGTAGTTTAATCATTTAGAAAACAACAACAACAACTAAGCATTAATCCCACTACATGGGGTCGCCTACATGAATCCTTTTCTCCATTGCGTCCTATTTAGTGTCATATTTTCATTTAGTTCTAATAAATTAAGACATTTTTTATACAATAAGCCCAAGTCTTCCTAGGTCTACCTTTGCCTTTCTTAACATAAGTTGAATCTAAAACATCTACTCTCCTAATCAGATTATCAGATGGTTGCTGTTTGATGTGACCAAACCATCTAAGACAACTCTCTCTAATTTTGCCCGTCACTGGAGCTACACCAACCCTATCACGAAGATATTCATTTGGCATTTTGGCTCTAAGTGTAAAGCCACTCATCCACCTAATCATTCTCATCTTGGCAACACTTATCTTAGCATATTATGCTTCTCTTTTAAAGGCCAACATTCAGCGCCATAGAGCATTTCAATATTAATGATCCATCAGTCATAGTATCTACAATGGACTTAGCCTATTATAAAATATCTGTATAATCAACAAATCTAGTTAGTCATGATGAGGATATTTTTTAGTAGATCCTTAAATCTCTCCAAAACTTCATAAATGAAACTTTTGGTTAATTTGTTGAAGAAGGTTATGTTATTCCTAAAGTAGTCCATGATAGATAGGGCAAAAATTTTAGCCAAAATTTTTTGAGCTAAGTCATTCAAAGTTGTTAGCGGCCTAGGAGTAAATATTTAACAAAATTTTTGCTCTCTTAAGTAAATGGAAACACCATAACTCTCATGGCATCATAAGAGATTGCATTATACATAAAGTCGTACATAACTAACAATGTGTAGATCAGGATTTTCAAAAGGTGAACCTTCAAACTAAAAGTTCTAAACAATTTGGATGATAAACAGTTTAAGTTCGAAGTTTTTAGCTTAGAAACTAGGACTATTAATTCTTTAATTAATCCCATCTACTAAAGATTTGGCATAAACCATTAACTAAAGAAAAATCAGTTATAATCGATGGAAAAATCGATGACTTTCTATGCGTCAAAAATACCATGTTAATTTTTGATACATAACAACAGTAAATCAACTAGATAATTTGCGACGACATAACTACAACCTAATCCATAGGTTTTCTATAGTAACAAAATTTTGATAAGTTTTTTCGATTTACCGATGTTTTATACATTCAGTTATACACTGAATGTTAACCAACGAACATAGTTCATCGGCTATTAACAAAGCCACATTTCATCGGGAAGAAAACGACGTTTGTTTATAATAAGCGATGACTTTGGCAATCGGTTTCGATGTTATAAACTGACGGCTATTAAGCCGTTTATAAGCCATCAGTAAATAACCTGATAATACACTCCTCTCCCAAAACTCTCATCTTCACCTCTCATTTCCCACATCGCCGTCCTGCTCCCAATTTCACCCAAAACCTTCTTCCTCCCTCGAAACTCTCACCCTCTCTCCAGTCCATCCAAAACCCGGTCCATCCAAAACTATGACCTTCGTGATTGAACCCTTACTATATAGTCACAATTGGAGCTAGCTGGAATCGTAGGTGGGAACACAACACTTGGAGGGACCCGAAACTCCTATTTTCCTCCTCCTTTTGCTCTTCTCCTACCCGAAATCATTGAGGAAGATAACTTCATGTCTTTTTTTTTCACATGAAGCGTCTATCCTGGATTTACTAAGTTCACTGATTCACAAGATTTAGAAAATCCGGGATTCAAGGCCTAAATTAGTGAAATCCAGATTTATTAAATCTGAGGCTTTATTTTGATCAAAATGATCATCTAGCAAGATGTAGGTTAAATCCGGCTTAAATTTTGGTCTAAGGGGGTGTTTCGCCAAGAATGATTTAGCGTTAGTAGGATTTAGTAAATCCATATTTATTAAATCTACTCCCTCGTTGGATTTACTAAATCCGGATTTAACATGAATCGAAGGCAAAATTCAGACCTTAAATATGAAATTTCATAAATCCATAGAACTTACGATTTTTATGCATGGTTGGATTTAGTAAATTCGATGGATAAGACCTATGAATAAGGTGCTAAGGGAATGTTTGGTTGCAAGTAGGATTTAATTTCAATAGGATTTAATAATTTGTAAAAATGGATTTTTGAAATCTTGAAGGCATTATATCATGAAATATATTTGTTATGCTAATAAATAAATCCTAATAAATATGGAGTAAGTATTTGACAATTTAGTAGGATTTATCATCCCCTAGGCTTTTGGTTCAATAAATCTAGTAAACCATGCTTCATACGGGACAGAGGAAAAATGGAACTTAAGAACTCGTAGGATTTACACATGCCTTTTTTTGGCATATGGATAAAAGTAACATAATTTAAAAATCTTAGAGTTCTCTATATTGCACCCGTTTTTAATTTAATCATATCAATAAGGTCCAAATATATCCCATAGATAAAGTTGGATTCAACATACTCAAGAATGCAATGGCATAGTAGACATTATATTTGTAGGAAAAAGAGGTTCTTAAGGAAACATACACTGCATATTATTGCTCCATTTCCCATTATGAAAACTTCACCCTGCAAGACTTGCAAAAGGAACACTACAATGCCCTGTAAGAATGATTGAATGTTAGTATATGCAAACAAATTTTCTTGTATCAACAAACTGTTTTATGAATACTTTCAATTCACCAATAATCCCCGCAAGAACATTCTCCATTTCTAAACCGATGAAACCTATTTGAATCCCTTAGAATTATTTCTCTACTTTCTTTCATTGAGATGAACTTAATTGCAGTGTGACAATCTCCACACACTCGGAGATTTTTGAAAACTCGAATTGGCCTTGGAGATTCAGTGGAAAGAAGGCCAAATGCCACTGCTATCTTCTCACTATGCTGCAACAAGTACCGCTCCTTGAGATCTTCCACCATATCATGGAGAACACAATCTATATCCGGAACATAACCCATTTTTTTAATCTCTTCCACCAATTCATCCAGTTTTTCGAAGATTTCTTTAGCTTGTGGATGACTGGTATCTGCCACATGGAACTTATGCATTCTTTTCTCCACCTCTATCCAACTCAATCCAGCCTCCTTGCTTAGTTTCATCTCCTTCATTACACTCCTTAACTTTGCCACATCCCGCCACCTTCTGGCTACAGCATACAAGTTGGAAAGCAGTATATATGCTGCAGGATCACTAGGCTCCAGTTCTATAACGTTCTTGGCTGCCATTTCCCCAAGTTCAACATTCTGATGAATCCTACAAGCACTAAGCAAAGTCTTCCACACCATTACGTCAGCCTTGAAGGGCATTGAAGTAATCAACCTGAAAGCTTCCTTGACAAAACCTGATCTTCCCAGCAAATCAACCATACAAGCATAGTGCTCCATTCTAGGAACTAGTCCATGATCTCTCTGCATGGAATAAAAATTTTCTATCCCTTCTCTTACAAGACCAACATGGCTGCAAGCAGATAGAACTGCTACATAGGTTATCTCATTTGGCCTTAGGCCAGTTGAAATCATTTCATGGAAGAGTTGAAGAGCACAATGCCCATCCCCATGCTTAGCAAACCCAGTTATCATTGAAGTCCACGAGATCACATTGCGGTGCCTCATCTCATCGAATACATTGCAAGCATCCACAACATTTCCACATCTTGAATACATTGAAATAAGAGCATTGTTGATGCAAATATCAGACTCAAAACCCATTTTTAGCAACTGAGCATGAAGCTGCTGTCCCTTAGTCATCACTCCGATACTTGCAGCAGAACTCAAAAGGCTTGCAAATGTGAAGGTGTTTGCTCCCAAATTCATGCTTTTCATCTGTTGGAAGATCTCAAACACCTCTTCAGAGTTTGAGTTCTTCACATACCCATCAACAAGGGCATTGTATGATATCAAATTCTTCTCATACAGCACTTCAAAAGCTTTGCAAGCATCTTCCATACTACCGGAGTTGGTGAACATAGTGACCAAAGAGTTACCGACAATGTTGACAAAGGCAAGTCCTGTTTTGATTACATGAGCATAAACCTGTTTCCCTAAATCAATGTTCGAGAGATTGGCACAGGCCTTGAGAATGCTGGAATATGTGAAATGGTTAGGCTTGATCTTTCCCTCCAACATCTGCAAGAACAAACTCAAAGCCTGCTCATCATTATTGCCACTCTGAACATAACCAGAGATAACGGCAGTCCATGACATCACATTATGATTGGGCATACGGTCAAAAACCTTTCTAGAATCATCCATGGTGGTCCCTTGTGCACACTTTGCATACATGTTGACCAGGCTACATCCCACACAAACTTCACAAACAAAACCAACTCGGATAGCAAGAGAATGCAGTTGTTTACCTAGGAGAACAGATTCCAATTCAGCACACGCAGAAATAACACTAGATAAGCTGAATTGATCCGGGACAAAATCATCAAAAAGAAATTCTAAAAAAAGCTTCACAGCATCCATGCAAAGCCCATGCTGTGCATACCTAGTAATCATCAATGTCCAAACTACCTCATTCTTCTCAAGAATTTCATCAAACACCTTGCGAGCAGAATCCAGGTCACCATTCTTCGCAAGCATATCGATCAAAGCGCCTGCAACGGATGCATTACGCTTGCCAAATCCAGTTTTTATTGCAGAACCAAGAAGCAAAATCCCAACTTTACCAAAGCATGGGTTCGAGCAAGCATGAATCACACTTGAAAGAGTGAATTCATTAGGAATAAACCCCAACTCGACCATCTCGAGAAATATGGATAAAGCCCTGCCCTGCATATTGTTCTCGACTGCAGCCGAGATCATTGCAGTCCAGGAGACGAGATCTCGCTCGTCGCCCATTTGATTGAAGACAGAGATAGCAGAGTCCAAGTCACCGCACTTGGAATAGAGTGTGATGAGGGAGTTAAAAATGGTAGAATCAAATGGGAGGCCGGAGAGGACGAGGCGACGGTGGAGGAGGCGGCCATGGTGCAGGTCACGTGAGCGAATGCAGGAGCGGAGGAGGGAAGAGTAAGTTCGGAGGTCAACAAGAACGTCGAGCTCCGCCTTGAGGTCAAGAGTGGAGTGCGCATCGTCGATCCTGCTGGAATCGTAGTATTGGGCTTGATGATTCTTGAATGGTTTGACGGGAGAAAGCTTCGCCGTTGGTGGGAAGTTTCGACGGGAAGTAAAAGAAGGTTTGAGAGGGAGAGAAGGGATTTGATTAAGAACGTCAAGGGACGGAGCCATGTAACACTCGAACTCGAGTCAAACAACCCATTGCTATGAAAAATGTTCGGTAGAGATTGGCATGTACGTACTGTACAATGGAATGGGGTTCGGTTCGATCAAATGGTCTCCAGTTGGGCACCTGCCAGTGATCAATCTTGCTCAATGGTCTCCAGTTGGGCACCTGCCAGTGATCAATCTTGCTCAAGTAGAACAAATGCATGGGGCAAGATGGATCAAGAGGTGAGATTAGGACAGGAGTCAGCCGGCCAACCAATTAGAGATCAATGTGCTCAATGACTGATCTACCAGGAGGTCATCCGACCCAGGCAATGACTACTTAGAAGTTAGTAAATGTGAAGATTTGCTAAGAATGCACTTAGAGCCATATTGTCCAAGACGAACCGGTGGAGGCCAGCCTAAAACTAAAATATCGAAGGAATAATTGAATATTCAAAGATTAACTGACATGTAAAAGGGACTCAAATACAAATAATAGGCTTATATTCTTAAGTATATCTCCTTCTTACACTCCATTGGATTTAACACCATAAAAAATGCGATGAGTGTAAAATCATGTCATAAACAAGAGTATGAGTAACTCGAGGAAAAGAACCCCAACCCCTGAAAACTGATAAAATGGGCCTCACTCGTGACTTTGTGATATACCAAATCAATGAGCTTAAAGAACAAATGGCGATCGCCCCAAAAAAATTACAATTGTCGCGACAACGAAGAATGGTTGCTCTGAATGATAGATGAATCCCACCTATCCCTGAAGGGGAGCAAGATACTCACAATATCAAAAACGTGAGTTCTGTATTGCTCAAAAATTGTAGGAAAGAATGAACTGAGGCAATGTGGCCTGCGCAAATAGAGAATGCTTTTCCCAAATAAATTACTGAAGTCGAGCCACTTGAGTGCTTTAATATTCCAACCCTAGCGTCATACAGAGGATGGTTGAAGCCGGCCGACCACATTGCTTCTTTCAAGTCGAACATATATTTATTAAAGGTTAGTGACACATTAAAGTGTCATATGTTCTTTACTTCACAAAGGAAATCAACCTTATGATGGTTCAATTGACTTCCACTGGGGGTTATCACACATTCACGGACTTTGAGAGGATGTTTGCCTTATAATTTGCAAGTGCGCAAAAGCATAGAAGAACTCACAAGCTCTCCTTTAGTTGCACCAAGGGTAGAGTGAATCCCTATGTACCTTAATAACCAGCTTCCATAGGAAAATTATAGAAGTCTGAGATCTGGAAATGACATTCGCTCACACTGCCCTCACCAAAAGGCTCAAAGAAAGGTTGTTTCATTATGCACTAGGCTTGCAACATCCCAATATATTGGAAAAGCGGGTAAAGCTTGTGTTGTGTGATATGCACTTCCTTGCATAAAAATGAAACACAAAGAACACAAGCAAACACAGATCGTTTACATGGTTCGATCCAACTGGATCTACGTCCACGGGAGGGAATCAATCAAATAGTTCACTAAGGCAAAAGAAATGGAGAATACATAGCTTATACATAGAGATGAGCCCTCATCTTTCTTCTATGGCCTCCCTCACAAGCGACACCTTGATACAAGACCTCAAGATGCTCTCCTCCTCTTTAGCTCTCTAGTTATTCTGTCCTCCTTTGTGGTAGCTTAAGATCTCTTCCCTTGCTCTCCTAAACCTCACACCCTCTCTATTTATAGAAGCAGGAGAGTGGTAGGTGGGAGGTAGATGAGCGGTAGGTGAGATGTGGTAGGTGAGCGATAACACATTACAAAAGTGTCATTTTACATTAGTTCAATATTGGGGGTCAAAATAACAATTCTCCACCTTGGCCCTCAATTGAGAAGCTTCAAAGTAAAGATTCCCTCCACCTGGCCCCTGAGGGGCCCTTAGCCCTTGCTTGAGTCTGCTAGGTCCAAACACTACATGGACTTAGCAATTACGGTTCTTCCAATAAGAGAGTACAATTTCTTTTTCCTGACTCCTTGTATGACGACACGAGGGCCTTTGGTTACTCCGATGCAGCCATTCTCTGCCTTGACGAGCATCCACTTGACTCCAGCGTACTTAAAGAAATCAGATTTCTTTTGAGCTCTGGTACGTACCTGACATTTTTCAGTACTCGTTCAACTCCATCAAACATCCTTATCCTGATTGATCCACTTCCA
>JXCR01020606.1:17539-40106 GCA_002079205.1 Phalaenopsis hybrid cultivar
GGCCGAAGTCGTTCTTCCCATTGAATTTGTCAATGTCGAATTTGACGGAACTCATTGTCGTGGCTAGGATTTCTTCCAATGAATTCTACCTACTGCCCTTCCAAGAACTAGACTGAAATCACCAAAATGTTGTACTGTTGTATAGCAACCAAAAGTTTTCAGCCTAAAGTTGCCTTATAACGCTTTGCTATCCAAGAAATTCTCACCAAATTTCTTACCTTCTCCCCGTGAACTCCACTGCCTTCGTCAACCGAACGGAGAGCTCCGATCCCTTCTGACAGAGATTACACCTGTTCACCAGAGAAAACTTTCTGTTCTGTGCTCGCGCCTCCTTCCCGCAGGCACTCCTCTGCGTCCGGTGGAACAAATCAGAAATTCCTCCTCTGCCTCTCGCACGAGAATAACTGCCTCTCCAAAGCCATCGCGCCTCGCCAAACTGCTCAGGTTCTCCTGCTTCACGAACTCCCGAACAGGGAACTCCCCGAACCCTTCTCTGCGCGATCTCCGCCTCTTCCCTCTGGCCGAGCTGCTCGCAAGACCAAACTCCTGCTCCAAAATCCTCTGCTGGCAGCCCTGTCGCAAATTTTTGGCTCTCGCTCGCGGACTGTTCCTCCTCCGTCTCGCCAAACCACACAACCTGCGGTGCGAATCCAGTCGAAAGCTTCTACTGCTCACCGAATCTGTCGCGATTCGGCTGCCTGCGACGCGATCCGCTTGCTCCTCTGTTCGTGAATGTCGAACTCCTCTTCTTTGTTGCTGGCCGCGAACACCTTTACGCGGACACCTCTAGCCAAGAAGTATGGAGTTTCCAACAGACGACGTCAATTGTTGTGTGATATGTACTTCCTTGCAAAAAAATGAAACGCAAAGAACACAAGCAAACACAGATCGTTTACGTGGTTCGATCCAACTGGATCTACGTCCACGGGAGGGAATCAATCAAATAGTTCACTAAGGCAAAAGAAATGGAGAATACATAGCTTATACATAGAGATGAGCCCTCATCTTCCTTCTATGGCCTCCCTCACAAGTGACACCTTGATACAAGACCTCAAGATGCTCTCCTCCTCTTTAGCTCTCTAGCTATTCTGTCCTCCTTTGTGGTAGCTTAAGATCTCTTCCCTTGCTCTCCTATAGGCCTCACACCCTTTATTTATAGAAGCAGGAGAGTGGTAGGTGAGCGGTAGATGAGCGGTAGGTGAGCGGTAGATGAGCGATACCACATTACAAAAGTGCCCTT
Organism: Phalaenopsis hybrid cultivar; assembly: GCA_002079205.1. Taxonomy (NCBI): domain Eukaryota; kingdom Viridiplantae; phylum Streptophyta; class Magnoliopsida; order Asparagales; family Orchidaceae; genus Phalaenopsis; species Phalaenopsis hybrid cultivar. The sequence continues at coordinate 18,780 of JXCR01020606.1, forward strand.
TTACCTAGTTCAATAATTGAGGGTCAAAATAACAGCTTGCTAACAACGAAATATGATAGAGGATTTAACTCCTCTTTTTTCCATTAGGATTAATTTACCCCCACTCGTTCCCACCATAGTGTCCACAAAGAAGTTGAGGATCCAAGCGCAACCCTCATCCACCTAGCAAAGCCCGCCTTGAAGATTTACAATTACGTTTGGATAACTAGGCCACATATAAATGGAGGAGTTAGTGTTGTAGGTGAGAACCAGTTACAGAGCCAAGTTGTAGCCCAAAAAGAAAAAAAAAATTAACTTGGACTGCTGACAAACTCCATGAGTAATCAAACCCAAGAGAAGTTCTCTAGCAATACCAAAGTTAATTTAAGAGATTTAAAGTTGGATTAGTATAATGTCATTAGAATTGGGATTGAGATGCGGAGAAAAGAAACCCCTAAGAAGAAGAGTGAGCATATAGAGCTAGCGCAGGCAGCGGTGGCGGAGGGGTAACTATTGGTGGGATTGTTGGTGGGATTGTTGCTCCATAATTCCACTTTGTTACTACTTCCTAGAAATTTATATGTGGAGAATAATTTTTTGTGACCATATGTTGCATAGAGAGGTAACTATAAGAAAAGTGATGCCTACCTTTTCTGAAAAAGTATATAATAATAATAGTCACATCATTCCAAAAAATTACTTTTTCCAAAGCAGGTCTACAACCATTTTTGCAAAATATTACAACCAACCCAAAAGGGCCTTTAGAATAAATAGACTTTTAGAGGGCTTTGAATAATTATACATTCTTCTCTCTTAACTTGATGAATTTGCTAAGACAAGCAAGCTTGCTGAGACAACTTACAGATTTTCTAATTTGGTCTTGAAGATGGATTCACCATAATTGATCAAATCTTAACAACATTGGCTTTGATTATGATCGTTGAGACTGTTCATTGAATCTGAAATGAAAATTAGAATTGACCTGATGGTTAGTCGAGGTAACGGTTATAGTCTTTGTTGTCGTACTCTATCCCCTTGTCCGCACGTTCGTTAGTAATTTGCGTGCAAGTCGCCAAGTTCGGGTTGACTAGACAATACAGTTACCTGCCTGCCTAGTTCCCCTATAGGGAATCAGGAGCTCGTACAGGTCACTCGTACGCCGGTAAGAAGAATTGGAAACATCGCACACATTTTTCATGAAAGCTTTCTTCCGACATACCTCGCATACGATAAGCATCCGGGCCGGAGCAACAAAGAGGGTAGCGGTAAGATCAATGTATAGTATGGCATCAGTGAAGCTACGTTTTTAAATCAAATGGTTCCCATCAACCAGCTAATTATTTCGAATTAAAGAGCTTGGTGGTGAACGAAAATCATATTTTTTTTCCACATTTTGCGGCAATCAAACTTGAATACATGCGAAGTTTTAAGACTGAAATTTTGGAAGATATTTATTTGGTTTACTTGGGCTTTCCCTGTTATCAACAGTGCTTTTCTCCAAAGCCAACCTATAGGTGACTGTCAACATTGCCGTAATACTAACGTAAGTCATATTATCATTTACTATACATGTGAACGCAATTTCCGGTTTCAATCGGCGAAAAATCTTCAAGTAATGAGTTATTGGTCCAAATGACTTGTATGTTATGGCCAGCGTTTCGTGCTATATGATATGCTACTGTTTTCAAGTAAGAAGATAAAGCACGGCTCATTCACAAGTTATTGTTGTCAAATTATATATACATGTTTTTTGTTTTGCAACACTAGATTCTGATGCTACAGGAAGAAAAAAATATTTTATAATCGATTTATTTAAATGATAATGATAGGCACGAAAGTGAGAAAATATTGTGTCCGTCATATGCATGTACGGACGACCAACTGCCGAGTGACAACTCGGCATACAAACTGAGATGGTGCTTGATCAAGCCAAAATGGTGGTCGACGGTTGGTCGTCAGCATGTGTGGACGATTGAATGTAATATTTTCTTCAGTAACGTGGCATCAAAAACTCTAGTTTGGCATTTTTGGAGTCTTTAACTATGTCAACATCAAAATGACAAAGCCAAAGTTGAGTTGTATTGGCTAGTGTTGCAATTAAATCAAGAACAAATTTAATTTGGAAACGTTCCCTTGAATGAAGTTAGCAAGTTCAAAGAGATTTGCATGATTATGTCGAAAAGGAAAAGTTGTACTTCTCATAAGTAAAACATCAATGAGTTCCTCATGTAACATGCATATTTTATTATCCACATCAAACTTCTTTGCTATGCATCAAAATCTTAAAAGATCTGACGGTCGATAAAAATAATGTTGTGGCTGACTGAGACCCACCAAAAGCAATTCAAGGGCCCCTGTCTATCCGAGCAATATCTGCAGGTGAGAAAGAAAATAATCCATAGACGAGCAGTATTTGACCGCCTCCCTTAAGGTCCGCTGATGCAAAGCTCATGCAGCTGAATCTGCCCAAATTCTTCAACCAAGTTGGGCGAACGATGAAAATTTCCCATATCAAAAGTATTCTATTGAGGGTCTTCCAATCAGCCCTTAAATCATTGCTGCCTCGGAAAGGCTCAACTGATTGCTCTCTCTGACTCCTGACACATGGCTGTCTGGTCCAACACTTGTCTAGATGCCTTCTCGAACTCCAGGCGTCGTTCAGTTGGTCGCCATTTTAGGCTCCTAACCCTATAATTATGTACTAACCAAAAAGCTCCGTCGTACCTATTTTTCTAGGGGTACAAAATGAAATTAGACATCTCTAATTCCTATAAATAGGGGCTCATTTCATGAATAAAGGTGACATAATGCTACTATTCATTGTCAAAGTATCTGCTCTTTTGCAGTCTTGCACTCTATTCCTTAGCAGTTTCTCCCGAACAGTTTTGCACTCAACATCCTAAAAGATGTGGTGAACGTGGAGTCATGTCGTCGACAAAAAGAAGAGCCATACAATCACAATGAGAAGAGACTCTTCAGAGAGAAGTAGCCAATACAGAATGCACCAGTGAAGACATGGAAAAACGCATGCAGAGAGGAATGCAATAGTTAAGGACTAGGATAATAGAACAGGTGTCAGGCCAGATTGTGGAGGTCATGAGAGCCATCACAAAGCAGGAGATTGAGCCCCTCAGGGGTAGAACCCTCCTCAAGAGCTGACATCATTGCACAAGGGCAGAAGGTTGAACAACAGCCCCAAAAGGTCAAAGACTCATAATACCAATACACCATTGGATCAACATAAGTGGAGAGGTAGATATTTGGGCACACTGAGGTGTCAGAATCCCTCTTCTCTCCATATCTCAAGAGTTGAACCCCTGAAGTGGTTCAAGTTCACAACATATGCGGTGTGTCGAGGCAACTTGGATCCAGAAGACCACATCACTTTGTTCAAATATGGGAAAAGCCTGGTAAAGGTCTCAGACGCATTTAAGTGATGCCCGCTCTTCACCACTTTGAGGTCGTCAGCCCTAAAGTGGTTCAATTCACTCCCGGATAGCTTTTTGGACTTTTAGAGGCTCTTTCTGACACAATTTACAAGTGCCTGAGTGCCAAAGAAGAGTGCACAGACCTTGTGGTAGATCAAGCAAGGAAGAAAAAGATTCTATGCTCCTAACTCCTCTGATTCTGGTGGGAGAAGCTAGATGTGAAAGACCTCTTAGCTGAAATGACACTGGCAGCCTAAAGCAGGGCCTGAGATCCGGGTGGGGTGGGGGGGGGGGTTGTTATGACCTCAGATTATAAGAACCTCAGGATTTGGTCGAATTGTTGGGAATGGCCAACAAGCACATCCTCACCTGGGAGAGTATTTCCAATTCAGAGCCAATAAATTGTCAGATCCAGAGGAGAGCCCCACTAAGCAGCAAGTGAAAGCCGAGGGAGGATCCCAAACCATTTGTCTGACTGAGGTAAGAAGCAACTATTCTTGTTGAGATAACAAGGGATTCAGTCGACACAACAACTAGGGGAGTCCGATAAGGAATCATAACCAATGGGTGACCTAATATTATGAGAGGTCAATCAAATTTTATGAACAACCGTTTGATGAGTTCAACAAACCCCAAATCACTCCCTTAAGAATGTTGATGATGGAAATTACTGACGACATCCAAGATAAGGAATACTTCATGTAGGCGACACTGATGAGAGTTAGAGGTTACCTCCGAGGAGCTAGGAAGTACTGAAAGTATCACTAGGACCATGACCATGATATGGAGGAATGCAAAAACCTCTCGAAATTGATTGAGGAGCTCATCACAGTTCAAAAAGCTGAAGGAATTTATTGTGCCAAGGGCCTCGAGTGAGAGGCTTGGGAAGGCCCTGAAAATAAAAGCCTCGAGCGGACCTATCCAGAAAAAATTTGTCCATATTGTTGGGATAGTCCCGACTATCTTTGAAGGGATAGAGTCCTCCCACCGAGTTAATCAGAAGAGTTCAAGGGAGGGAGAGCTATGCAATCTTTTGTTAATGTCTAAGCCCTAAGATGTTTTTCTCCTCTAGATAAACCCCTACAATGATGATATCATCGTCATGGGGATAATAAACAACTTCCAAGTGGAAAGTATCCTTATCAACACTAGCAGTTCAGTGAACATTTTGTTTAAGTCGGCGTTCGATAAGCTTAAGCTTTAGGCTAACCGATAAGTAGTGCTAGCTGTCCCACTGTACGACTTTTTAACAGAGAGAAAGGAAGCCTTTGGTGTTATGCCACTGGAAGTTACCTAGGGAGAGGGCAAGAAGCAATTCATAGAGACAGAAGACTTTGTGATATTGAATTCTCCTCTTACCTACAATGCCATTATAGTTCACCCACTATTGAAGTTTCTAGGGTCCACTTACCATGATACGGTCAAGTTTCCAAGAGATGTAGAGATGATCACCATTTGAGGAGATCTGCACCAATCCCGGGTCTACTGCCACTAAATGGTAGAGAGCATGGAGCAAGAGCCGCTCAACCTGCAGAACCACAGGGAAGGCAGTCTGAAGGCTAGCGAGATAACCTTGGAGATTCCTATCACTAATAATGAGCCAAGTAAATCTTTCTTAATTAGTGAAAAATATGATATTGGGTATAGGAAATTGCTAGTCCAAAGGCTTTGAGATCACCGTAATGTCTTTGTTTGGTCTGCTGCGGAGTTGCCGGGAATACCGATCGGCGTCACCTGCTACTGACTAAATGTGAGTACCACAGTTTGATCGATCAATCAGAAGATCATAAACTTAGTGACTACACTAGTCGAGCCCATCAGGTAGAAGGTGCTGAAGCTAAAGGAGGTTGGATACCTCCAGGAAGTGTGGTACCGCACCTAGGTCTCGAACTTTGTCAGGGTTCTGAAGGCTAATAAAAGTGGTGGATGTACATAAACTTCACAAACCCGAATGTTGCCTGCCTGAAAGGCTACCTCCCTAATGAGGATCAACGCCCTAGTAGATGCACTAGTAGAACATTCTATGATGAGTTTCTAGGATGCCATCAAATAAAGATGCACCCGGCACCCTTCTTGCTTAAGAACGTTAGACCAACATACCAACACTTGATAGATGTAATTTTCTTTATATAAAAAAAGAATATTAAATTCTATATGGATGAGATTCTTGTGAAAATTTGTTTGGCCAAAAAACATCTAAATACTTAAAATAAACATTCCAAACTCTAAGGAAATATAATATGAAACAAAACCCTTAGAAGTGTACGTTTTAAGCCTCAACCGACAGGTTCCTGAGTTATCTACCAACCGTTGAAGGCATAAACACAAACTCGAACAAAATATAAGAGCTGATTGACATGCTAGCTCCCAGAAAGACTTAAGAGGTTCAAAAGCTAACCAACCAGATAACAACTCTAAGCCGGTTCATCTAGAGTTCAGGTGAAAAAGTGCAACATTATATAAAATAATAAAAAAAGATGAAAGTTTTGAGTGGATGACTGAGTGTCAGCATGCCTTCTAGAACCTAAAGGACTCTCTAACGTCAACACCACTCTTCCAAAGTCAGAAGAAAAAATAAGAACTATCATTGTACTTGGGGGTGGGAGCCAAAGAAATNATTCCATAGTCGTCCCGGGCGCTGTCGACGGGCTCAAGGGCGCTATCGGCTAGCTTTTCTGTTGTTTTTCGGTCTTCTCAGGTAAATCTCGCCGTCGGCGNCTTGAAGAGTTGCCACAAGCACCCTTCCAAAAAGCGTCCAAATACATTGAATTTCAGCCCATAATCGCCAAAAGTCATTCCATAGTCATCCCGGGCGCTGTCGGCGGGCTCAAGGGCGCTATCGGCTAGCTTTTCTGTTGTTTTTCGGTCTTCTCAGGTAAATCTCGCCGTCGGCGCCGTTTTGGCACCGTCGGCCGGTTGACTGCGCAACTTCATCGTTTTGCTCCGTTTGGCTCCGTTTTAGCTCCGTTTCGCCCCATTTCAGTTACGTTGCATTCATAACAGATAGCCCTACAAAATAAACTTGAAAACAAACTTCCTTTAAAGCGTAATCTCATTCAAAAATATGCAAGAAGTGTAAAAGAGATTAAGCATCCAAAGACTTATCGAAAGGTGACAGNAATTAAAATGATGTTTTATCTAGCAACTACTCATAAATGCAAGTGTTAAATGTAAAGATAATTATTATAACTAAATGCAAATATTAATTCTAAAGATAACCCTTTTTGGATGGATTGGTTTGGATAATACATAACTAAATGCAAATATTAATTCTAAAGATAACCCTTTTTGGATGAATTGGTTTGGAGAATGTAACTAAATGTAAATATTAATTCTAAAGATAACCCTTTTTGGATGAATTGGTTTAGAGAATTTCTTTAGTTTGGAATGTCAATTGAAATGATGTTTTATCTAGCAACTACTCCTAAATTCAAGTGTTAAATGTAAAGATAGTAACTATAATAAATGCAAATATTAATTCTAAAGATAACCCTTTTTGGCCATAACTAAATGCAAATATTAATTCTAAAGATAACCCTTTTTGGATGAATTGGTTTGGAGAATTATACTAAAAATTTCTATTCTTATGTAATGAATTAGGTAATGTAAAGGAATGAGATGCATTAAATAAATTGCAAATATTAATTCTAAAGATAACCCTTTTTGGATGAATTGGTTTGGAGAATTTTGAGATACAAAACTACTATTCTTATGTAATGAATTGGATAATGTAAAGGAATGAGATGCATTAAATATCAAATTACTATTCTTATGTAATAAATTAGATAATGTAAAAGAATGAGATGCATTAAATATTGTATGTGCCAAATAGGAGAAATCATATTCTTTATCCTTTGGTCCAAGCATAAAGAACATTGACTAATCCCATGCTTGTTTACTGAATCCGTAGCTAGGCTGGGAGGATACCGACTCTCACTTTGGAGCTCCCACATTCCCCTCACCTGAGGGCTAACATCTTCGTTTCAGTACTCAAACAATAAGACTGAATTGGAGATTTTAGTCTGTCACCCTAAAATCTCCAATTCTACGCGCATCAAAATTTATTTCCCTATTTATTTACATTCAACTCCCATGAACTTAACCATCCATGGAATCTGAATGTGGTTCTACTTTGTTGAGAATTACACAGCCTTCTCGGGTCTTAATGCAATTACAACAAATTTTAACACTACAACAGACCTTTATTGTAATGTAAATAAACTGCAAGTAAAAACCATCACATTGATAATTAAATCTGCTTCTAACATGCATCACACAAAATCTTAAACATGAATTCTACTCATTACAGAAGAAAAGTAAAATGAAAATAACGGCATAATCTTCTCATGCCATTATTTCCAAACAAGAAGAGAGTAAGAGAAGCCCATCGCAAAGCACGAAGAAAACACAACGGAAACTTCATTTAACCAAAGCAAATCCACTAGATAAGTGTAATAAGATAATGAAGAACACAATACTTAGCTTTTTCCCTTGAAAGAAAGAAGAAAATCTCTCCGAAAAAAACACAACGGAAACTTCATTTAACCAAAGCAAATCCACTAGATAAGTGTTTACAAAACCAAAACACAATACATAGCTTTTTCCCTTGAAAGAAAGAAGAAAATATCTCCCATAAAGTCTCTCGCCGATCCATGCAATGCTAGAACATCTCCTTACAAATTATCTCAAAATCTCCTCTCCAATCTCTCCAAAAGGGTAGAAATCTACATTTCTACTCCTATTCTAAGAAACATAAACTTTCTCCACACTTTTCCTAATATTCCTCTCACAAAAATCTCCTTTTTTCTAACCTAAATTCGTTCTTTTAAAGTGTAGGGACGAAGTTTGAAGAGTTGCCACAAGCACCCTTCCAAAAAGTGTCCAAATACATTGAATTTCAGCCCATAACCGCCAAAAGTCGGTTCATAGTCGTCCCGGGCGCTGTGGGCGGGCTCGAGGGCGCTGTCGGCGAGCTTTTCTATCGTTTTTCGGTCTTCTCGGGTAAATCTTGCCGTCGACGCCATTTTGGCGCCGTCGGCGGGTTGACTGCGCTGCTTCATCGTTTGGCTCCGTTTTAGCTCCGTTTCGCCCCATTTCAATTACGTTACGTTCCTAATAGATAGCCCTACAAAATAAGCATGAAAACAACCTTCCTTTAAAGTGTAATCTCATTCAAAAATATGCAAGAAGTGTAAAATAGATTAAGCATCCAAAGACTTATCGAAAGGTGACAGAGCAAAATATCATTTCTTGCTCATTTTTTCTCCAAATTGCACCGTTTTTGCATTTTTTTGCTCCAATGACCATAATTCATCATACATGAAACAAAACATCAAAAATATCCTTATTTAAAGTGCAATATCATCAAAATTAGTATAAAATAGGTATGAAAATCTCAACATATTTTCTTTTGGTCAGTTGTGATCCTATTTCCAAACACATCCCATTCAGGTGATTTTGGATCACCCGCTGAAACTGGTTCTTACTCGCCTTGAACATTCTGTCCAACTACTCAAATGGGCAGTACAGTGGAGTGTGTTTGACATCAAATACGTCCCATGGAATACTATCAAGGCACATGCGGTTGCAGACTACCTGACAAATTTCTTAGAACAGTAAAATCTGGGTAAAAAAGATCCAATCGACCAACAGGAGTGGTTCTGTTGATCTCACTTTTGGTTGATGTTTAGTTTTTCCTCTTTAGTAGCCTAAGGTCTAGTCATAAGACTTTTCTGTTGACTATTCCTAGAAAACTAGAAAAGGAACCCTCATCATTAGAAATTCTAGACTCTTCTTTGCTCAACTTGAAGTTCCACATATTGGTCATAACCTCTAACACTTAGTAGGTGGGGTCAGTATGGAGGATCTCAAGGAGAGTCTCCATCGGACTACTTGACCTTAGGGTTGACTCTGAGTGTTTGTCTGGAGCTAGTTCACTCACTTACACTCACTATCACCTAGATTCACTTGCAGCCCTAAACCCAAATTGTTGACTTTGATCCCTTAATCTTTTGGGAGACTCATGTAGATGGTCCCCTATAGCCACTAGCTCTAGGCCAAGCTTTAGCTAAGACCAGTACATCTCATACATTGTGGTTGGCACCCCAATTCTACCAAAATATCCAACTTAGTCTTTTGCCCATAAATCCACCCAAATTATCTAAATGCCCTTGAAACCTTAAATTTGGCGAAAATTCCCAAAACCACCGAAAATTTCTAAATTCACCCGAAATACCCAAATTTGTTCAAAAATCATTTCAAACAATTTCAAAATATCCAAATTGCCCAAAACCACCCAAAATTGCCAAAATTACCACAATACCCTCAAATTTGCCAAAATACCCTTGACACCCCAAACTTTCTCAAAATATTCAAAATCACTTCAAATATCTCCAAAACCAATTTGGACCCTTCAATTGAACTCAGTTTGACCAATTTGACCATTTTAACCAAAACTCCCAAACTGTCTTTAAAGGCTCAATTTCCCCAGATTCATCCCAAATGTCCATCAATTTGGCCCCAATTCCCCTCAATTTCAATCCTAAATTGGTGAAGCCTCAATTTCACTCAATTTCAACCCACATTCAAAATCCCCAAATTTACCCCAAATTGGCTATGTCTCCAAATTCTACCAAATTGAATGCCCTAACCCTAAAAATGACACCAAATTGATGTTGAAAACTCTTTATGACATTCCTGTAGAACATTTTCAACCATCAATTTGGACATAACCCAACCTTAGCCCAACCTAAACCTGTCTAACCCAACACCGCCAAATTGACTAAATGTCTAAAATCCTGCAAATTGAACCTCCAAATCAATTCAAAATCACTACAAATCTTTTCAAAACCTCTTATGACAATCATATACACAATATTGACTAATCAATTGAGCTCAATGTCATGGCTAGCTTAAACCGAACCCAACTTCTAGCCATTTTAACCCAAATTGACCCCCTTCACCAAAATTGACTTAGCTATGCCTAAGCCACCAAATTGATGACACCACAGCCACCAAGTACACCCTATGGACTAGGATAAACCACCTAAAATAGCTAAGATGTGCTATGAATTAATGTTCCCTTGATTTAGAGGATTTCACCCCATTCTTGGCCTAAACTCAGATATCTTGGACATCATCACTTACCCTTAGGAGTTAACCATCATTAGCAACCCCATGGCCTCCCTGAGCCCAGAAGTGACCTGAATCTGGCTAGCCATCACCTCAGCCACCGGAAACAACCAACCCAAGGGAGCCCCAAGTGGCCAAAACCCAAAAATAAACTTCCATGAGTTGGCTAAGTTTCATTGGCCATTAGAGCCTTTCTCCCCTCCACCTCAGCAAGCTTTAGCACCCAACTCCCAGCCCTGAGCTCCACCAGGTAGCCATGGCTTTAAGTTGACCTCTCCATGACCAAAGAAGAGTGTGCTTGGAACCTTAGGGAAACTCTGCTAAAATCTCACCAGAGCCTCTCCAAACCATCCCACGTGCAATCCCCTTGCTCTCAGCCACTGATAGCCACCCCTTTGAGTTAATTTCGTCACTTAAATTTTTCCTAAAACTAGTACAGATCTCTCCACTCCACCACGATGCATCAAACTTCAATTAATTGTGCATACACCATCCCCATAGTGAAGGAAATTGATTCCCCACAAGGCCCTCTCTGAAACAGCCTTTAACATAGCTCTAGACCAACACTTGAAATCAAGTTTGATCAAAAACATACCTAGACAATTCACTAGGGCACAAGGCTTCATCCGGAGGTTCGTTGGACCTAATCAAAGCTACTACAACCATCTGATTGAGGCTTCCCCTCTCAGACAAAGGTATTGAACAACAACCCTAATCCGTGCTTATTTTGATTCATTGTACGTATTTATTGTATTTTATACGGTATATACCATATGGATAGGTTCATCTAGAGTAGATGAAGGTTTAAAAACAAACCCCATGCAATTTGGTTGAGTCTAGACCAAGATCTTAAGGTTATAGTGTGAACGGCTTACAGGATAGGTCACTTGGGGATGATGAATGAATGTCGTCCGATGGCGCGTGTATCCAATGGACGGAGGAGATCAAGCCAGACAGACTCTTGGTGCGTGAATTGCGGACCACGTGGCAGCTGAGGTGGATGGCAGAGTCGAATAGCAGAGCACCGCGTGTGAGTTCGGAGCCGTCGTAGGATCCAGTCAGCGTCGCGTGGATAAGTAAAAAACAAGGATTTTTGAATTATTTTAAATGCTTAAACTTCAAAAATCCATATATTTCTCTAGAAAAATCATTAAAAAAACCATCTTGCTCAGTGAACAGAGGAGGATAATGTAGACTAAAAATAAAAATTATTTTCTTATTCCCTGATTTTTAATGAATTAAATACCCTGAAGTATTTTAATTCATTATAATCAGACATTATTCACCATGACTTGAAATTTTTACGGCTTATTCCTCATCACAAAAGATATGTTCTCTAATTTTTTTAAGGTCAGAGGGCATCTCTATGCTTCTAGTCCTAATTTTCAAGCTAAGGAGACTNGTTCACCATGGCTTGAAATTTTTACGGCTTATTCCTCATCACGGAAGAGATGTTCTCTAATTTTTTTAAGGTCAGAGGGCATCTCTATGCTTCTAGTCCTAATTTTCAAGCTAAGGAGACTATTTTGGCTTATTTTAATTATATAAATCAAAATATCATTTTGAAAATTATGGGAATAATTTTAATAGGTGTCCTATGATCAGAGAAGTCTAGGAAAAATATGATGATGTCTTGAATTATCTTGTAAATTTCTATATTTAATTAAATGTGAATATTTTGTGTTAATTTTTGTAAATTATATACTTATTAAAAATTGACAAAATCAATCTTACATTTTTAATAAAAATCCTATTTATCCACTGTAAAAATTTGAAAAATTATTTGATTAAGCTTAAGTATTAAAGTTGATTTTCTAAGGAACCTTGTATTTTTGTACAAAAATAATTATATTAACTTAAATACACTNTTCCTGTGATCAGAGAAGTCTAGCAAAAATATGATGATGCCTTGAATTATCTTGTAAATTTCTATATTTAATTAAATGTGAATATTTTGTGTTAATTTTTGTAAATTATATACTTATTAAAAATTGACAAAATCAATCCTACATTTTTTATAAAAATCTTATTTATCCACTGTAAAAATTTGAAAATTATTTGATTAAGTTCAAGTATTAAAGTTGATTTTCTAAGGAACCTTGTATTTTTGTACAAAAATAATTATATTAACTTAAATACACTTGAGAAATTTATGAAAAGTTATTTTCTGAGTTCCTTGTGATCAGCGACACTTGGGAAAAATAAAAATAGCTTTTCAAAAGATACTTAATTTTTTAAGTCTTATTTTAAATTTTAAAATAATAAAAAATAATTAAAAATATCAAAAATATCAAAATATTTCAAAATGTGCCTAATTGTTCTCGGATCACTTGGGACTCATTAAAATATTTTTCCTAATTTTTTAAGTTAAAAANATGATCAGAGACACTTGGGAAAAATAAAAATAGCTTTTCAAAAGATACTTAATTTTTTAAGCCTTATTTTGAATTTTAAAATAATTAAAAATAATTAAAAATATCAAAAATATCAAAATATTTTAAAATGTGCCTAATTGTTCTCGGATCACTTGGGACTCATTAAAATATTTTTCCTAATTTTTTAAGTTAAAAATAAAATTTTAAAGGCTTAAAAATGGATTTTCCTACTTTCCCATTAAAATAATAATAATAACTTAATTAAAAAAAATCATGAATTTTTGTCTAAGTATTTCTTTAACCTAGGGAAACTTCTAATAAGTTTCTCATAAACTAAAATTTTATCTTGAAAAGCCAAATAAACTAATTTCTAAAAATCCTATTTTTTGAATTCAAATAAATATTTAAATTAAATTAAATTTTGGGGAGTCCACATATTCTCCTCTAACATTATAATTGCCTCATGNTGGATCTTCATGGCGGATATCACCAAATTACTATTAGCTCGGGAGATGAATGGAAGACAACTTTAAAAATCTGTTAGGGCTTTTATGAGTGGAAGGTAATTTCATTTGGGTTATAAAATGCCCATAACACTTTTATGAGGCTCGTGAATGAAGTACTCAAGCCATTTTTAAAGTTTCTTGTTTTATTTACTTTGATTACATATTAGTAGGGGTGTAAAAGAACCGAACACGAACGAACAGAGCTTGTGTTCGTCTTCGGTTCATTTGAAATTTAGTTTGTTTGAAATAAACTCGTGTTTGAAATTGTTCGTGAAGTCAATGTTCGTGTTTGTTTCTTAACGAGCGAGCCGAACGCGAGCTGTTCGGGAACGACGAGCCAGTTTGACATCCCTAATATTAATATATATAAATAACATATTATATTAATTNGCCTCATGGATATGACACTCCAAACCCCCAAAGTCATTTGAGTTGTGTTTAATGAGTTATAAGATGAAGTGCCCCAAGGGCAAAATAGTCGTTCTAGATTTTGGTGCCTTAATAAAAAAATTAGGATTAACCAAGGGAAAATGAGTAATTTTGATCTTAATAAATGTGTTTGGATAATTGAAATACAATGGGATTAAAAGGTAGAAACTCACTCACCACCCTTACACAACATCAAAAAAATCATAATTCTCCTAATTTTCATGACTTAGAAATCAATTAAGATCAAATGATTCTTAAGTGAAGGACTTAAGCCAGAAAAATGATAATTTACTTTTCTTGAGCCTAAGATTGATGATGACATGATCTTTCAATAAGAATACATATCACTTAAATCAAAATCTTGATAATCACTATTTCACCTATTATGATTATTAAAGGATTAGCAGTGACCTAGACTCGATGTCTAAACTTAATTGATTAGATTTAGAAGATGACATGATTGGTGATTAACATCTTTAAACACTACAAGCCTGGATTTAATTGTAGTTACCACAATATTAAATGACCTAAACTTGCCTTAGGGGCACCCACTCACATAACTTTTAAATAAAACATCAATTGATTAATCGAGTACCCTATCCTCGAGATAATTAAATTAACAGGTTTCACTGAGCAACAGGGTAGTCACACTTCAAGCTCGGATGATTAATCAAACAATATGATAAGTCAAAAAATGAACTTGAAATATTTTAAGAGATCTTCAAAACGGCCCGGGGAAATGCCTCGAGCATTTTGAAATCTATTGGACTTTATGAAGGGCAAATTGCACTTGCCATATTTTGTTCTAAAATCATCTACTAGGATCTTCTGAGATTCAATAAAGTCATAACTTGGGGTTTTGTAGCTAAACCTTCATCTACTCTTGCAATTTAAATTCCTTGCAAAATTATATACGTGCCTTGCAAGTACTGACCTTTCAGGTGGTGGAACGAGAAGAATCGACAGGTACACTTTTGAATTAATGCATTTAACTTTCTGTACTTCTTGTCTCGAGATTGCATGTTAAAAAACGATGTCACCCTGCATGAAAACTAAAACTGTTAGGATAGCCGCAAAACCAAAACTAAAATTAACCAAGATAAAATTCACTGCCACAACATTCAAAATATAATCACAAACATCACAAAACAACAATTGCAACTAAATTAAAACGTCTCTATCGGATGATCAGGAAGCTCTAGAAGGAGGTAACCTACGGTTGCTAACGAGATTTCCCACGGTCTAAATGAAAATATGGAACTCATTGAGTTGAGTTTAGTAAATTCATTACACACATCACAAAACAACAATTGTAACTAAATTAAAACGTCTCTATCGGATGATCGGGAATCCCTCGGAGGAGGTAACCTACAATTGCTGACGAAATTTTCCACGGTCTAAATGAAAATATGGAACTCATTGAGTTGAGTTTAGTAAATTCATTTAAACTAAGTGAATCCGAAAGAAAATAGTGGTACCAGAACGAGGGAACTGTAGGATCCTAACTGGTGTCGCTCTAATCAACTTTAATATGCCCCATAACATTTAATGATCATAGCCATAGAGATATCTGGATTGACTTCATAACCTTACATATTAGAAAACTTAAACTCGTCATAGCGAGGAGCTTGGAGCTAGCATTGTGGGCAGCACAACCATCTTCAACAACAAGAGGATCTACAACAACATATCTTTTCTTAGAATTAAATAACAAGCCATAGGATTTTGAGGTTTTTTGCTTATGCAACATAAATCCTCAACTCATCTTTAGGCCTTTTGTATAGCTCTGCTGTATAATATAAGCCCTAACTCGCCTTAGGATTCTGAGGTTGTCGTTTGTCATGCCTAAATCCTCACATATTTCAGGCTATTTATGTGATCGCTTCACATGAATGTAAGCCCTAAACAAATAAAATTGACAGGATGAAACACTTTAATAATTTCTCCTCAAAATTGAAGCCAAACTATAGAATAGCTTGGGAAGTCACCGAGGTTCTCCTTTGGAGCTATGACGTCCCCTAGTTCTTCCTCCTTTGGATTCCAAAAACAAAATGTTCAAATTTAAGCAATTCCCTTTTAACACCTCTTTGTCCAATCTCGTTGAAAACTCCTATCCTTATGACCTCCTTAAAGATAACATTTCCTGATTTTGATCAACAGTTTTCTTTGGTGACTTCAGTTATCTAAGATGTAATTAACTATAGGGGCTTTCCCTTATAGAAAGGATTTTTTTCGAACCCAACTTAATATAAACCCTGTTTAATTCTTTGTATTAAATAGGAGAACTTGTTGGCAAATAAAATGGTTTCGCTGACCAAACGTATGTCATATACTTCCTAGTTTATTTGATCGAGCCTCATCCTCGAGTCTTGTATTTATCTTTTGGGATAAATACAGGGTTTGAAGTATAATGCTCTTTCATTTAAACTATGAAAGATATGAGATCAGTTTGATTTCATATTTTTCTAAACTTGTATATATATGTAAATTAAAATGTCCTTTCGAAGCGGGCGACAAGATTTTGATTTCGGCGGCCGACAAGATTTTGATTTCGGCGGCCGACAACTTCCAATGGGCA
This sequence comes from Phalaenopsis hybrid cultivar, assembly GCA_002079205.1. Lineage (NCBI taxonomy): Eukaryota > Viridiplantae > Streptophyta > Magnoliopsida > Asparagales > Orchidaceae > Phalaenopsis > Phalaenopsis hybrid cultivar. The sequence goes on from JXCR01020606.1 coordinate 35,206, forward strand.
ACTCCATAAACAAAAATTAGTGTCGACAGTTTTCTATATGTAGGTGGTGCTTCAAGCTGAAACGAAGTAGGATTAGGGCTTGTTTTAAGTAGCCCCTTAAGGGAACACTTGTATCATTCCTTGGTAGTAGAGTTTGAGGTAACAAACAATCTAGTGGAGTATGAGCACTGATCTTCGGACTGTGTGTAGCCTATCAAATGGGTGTATGATACCTAGCAGTGAATTGAGAGTTAAAACTAATAATAAATTAAATAAAATAATGAATTCAAGGTTATAGGTGAAGTGATGATTAGGTACCTCAATAAGGCCAAGGTAGAGATATGGAAGTTCACCTAGTGCAAAATTAAACATGTCGACAGAGAAGAAAACAAGGTGGCAGACCTATTATTGAAATGTGTTCTCATGGGGAACAAATCACCATAAAAACTCAGTCGGTCGGTCGTCATAGAGCCAGAGATGATGGTGTTGGAGACTGAAGAGAACAAAAGCTGGACAGACCCCTAAGCCTGCTAATTGAAGATGGAATAAATTGTAAAAGAAATAACAAATATCAATAAATTTAAATACAAAACTACTCAATACTTACTGATAAAGGGGCACTCTTCCTGAAATTGACAACTTTGTTATACCTATAATGCCTAAAGGTGAGCAAGGTAGAGGGCTTTTTTTGAGAAATTCATTACGGGCAATGCGAGAGTCACTCAGGAGGAAAGACATTAGCACACTAGGTTAATTGATGATGTGTCAATCTGGAAGTTCAAATTTTGAGAAACTAGGGGGCTATAACTGCGATTTTTTCCCGGAGTCCCTTCAAAAATAGGTCTCCTACCATCACTTTCTCCTACATCAACAAAACAAGAAGCAATATTTTGAGCAATAATAGTAACCTCACCGGTTATTGTATCTTGAATAACAATAGTAATTTTAGACATGGATGTACTATATTTTGAGGCAACATGACTAAGGAACGGATCCTCATCTTCTAGAAAGTTACATGTTGATGGGGGATGCTTCTATTTCTATTATTTAACGTCTAGTTTCTCCTTCGTCACCCTAACTCAGGCCGCCTCATTGATGTCTGAGAGACGCCATTGATCTTTAGTCATCTTACCCTTCAACATTCGGACGACTGTTGCCTAAATGACGTACTACGAAACCAAGAGATGGCAGCCAGTCAATATCACCTTAGCAAGGTGCATATCCTTCAAAAGAGACTTCACCTTATCCCACATTGGCTATGAAGGCTTGGTCCTAACACTCCAGTTGTCAGAGCAAGAACCAACCAAAAATTGTTTCCTACAATCTTGTATCTTATTTTTGACTCCAAGCAGTTGAAGTTTCTTAACAGTCGAAAACATGGTAATATCCTCCTTATCGACCTTGAATGAATAACATTAAATAAATAGGTTGATCGAATACAAGATGCATTCTCAACAGAAGAAAAAGAAGAAGTTCATTATTACGACTATGGAATTTGATAATACTTGAGTCAGAATTACCTCGTACATATTAAAAAAAACTCCAGAGTTCATCATACAGAGACAACCAGACGATTTACTTAAGTTGGTCATGCTAAAATACTAGATGTTTACCCACATTGCTTGTCTTATGTGCCAAGCTGCTCCCTTTGAAGGACCTACAGTTCCATTGATGTCCAATTACATTTGTTTGCCACATAAAAAATTTGGAGGAAAGCTGTCGCAAATTGTACTGCTCTTGCTAGGAGCCACTGAAGTGGCCAAGCAAGGTTGGAAGAGTGGACCAGCTGCATGCAAAGGATCGAGTGGCCGATGTCCCCCATGCATCGATCAATGATGGAGGCATGACGATCATACCTAATGTTCTGACTGTGATAGTGGGAATGAATTCAACAACATCTTTGGATGTTCTGTCATCCTTGTTATCCTCCTGATCGACTGATTCTTCTTTATTAAGATAATGTTAATAAATTACTAAACATCGCTAATGATAAAAAACATTCTTACATACTTAAAAAATCTATCCATTGAAGAAAGTGTCCGTGAAATCTCCTCTCCCTCACGAGAGGGTATCTCCATTTTTCTATGGTGGCTGCTGAGGAGATCTAGTGATTACTACTTATTTCAGGCACTTTTCATGGACCTTGATGCCTTTGGTAATTAGGCCCTACTAGCTTTCAAAAATCACACCTGAGCTAGGCCTGGGGGTTGGGGCTTTCTAGTAAGGCCATTTCATCACCTCCCCCTTAATACCCTCGAATGAGTCGACTTTATCGGGCAACACAGGTTCCGGTCTTGGCCTCTTCTCTTTCTTTACAATCTTTTTCTTCTTTACAGAGGGATCTGAAATCTTGCCATACCTTGTAGTTTGACGTCTATATCTTTCCAACTTGTACCATCTACCATGATGTCACTAAGTCGTCTAGGGGGGGGGGGGGGAACTAACAACAAAGAAAGTAATGGCAACCATATAGTCCTATTTTTAGGAATCACTGGGCATGAAATCCAAATGAAAGTTATTTGTTGAATTATTTTTCTCAATTTTAGTACTATTGATTATTTGAATGTTTCCCTATCCTTATCATATGTATCACTATCAAGGATTATGAAAACTCAAAGAATTAATTTGTATGCACCAAAACTGCCACCACAAATCTCACAGTGATCAAATGGCGAAGGGTGATGGCCAAACAATTGAAGCATCGGGCTAAAGGAGCATGATCGGAACTAACCATGCAACAAATGATCGCTTGATCAAGTAGACTGACATGCAATATCGGTGGATCCAATCAATGAACCACGCTTACGGTCAGGTCACAACCAGTCGACCGACCGATTTTACCTCATCAAAAGTGACCATCAAGCGACTGGTTGACTCAAATGACCAAACTCAAACAAGTAAACCAACTGATAGTCGTTGCATTAAACTTAAATTGTAATGCAAATCTGATATTAAATTAGAGCATTAATTTCATTAAGAGTGGTTTCCATAACCGTTCCCTCCTTTCTATAAATGTACAAATATGTCCCTATAAATAGGGGCTAGAAGATGAATAAAAGAAATTTCTCCCAGACTTCTCTGCCGAAAATTTCTCTAAATACTTTACTCTCTTTCTTTCTTTTTCTCTCGGCTCCAACTGTCGAGGCATGTATTTCCAAAAGAAAATCTAGGATCCATCATATAAAATTACATATTTGTTTTGTTCTCAAGACATAATAGGTTAAAAAATTGGTATAAAGTCTTGTGCTAGATAATATTTGCTATAGAATTTCACTTTTGGCTTTATATAAAATACTTGCTCTCTATGCTTTTTCCCACCTTGTAGGTTCCACACCATATTGGTATTAGAGCTCATGGTCAAAGGTAGAAGGAGGATGGCAGCTCAAGATGATGATCAAAACTTAGAGGCATTATGGAGGGCACAAGCAATTACTATTCAGTGCATCAATGAACATGCTACAAATTTTGGAAGGTTTGCTGTTGAGATGAGAATGAAAATCTAATCTCTCACGTGATGGGAGGTCTTCATCCAACAACTAAAATAGATAAATTAATTGCTCTCTATTATAATCACAACCAGGTATGAGAAAACATAACGAAATGATGACTGCTAGGTGTGAATTTGATGCACTATATCACAAAAAACCACATAGACTCGTAATTTGATTTTTCTGATTCTGAAGAAGAAGAATGATACCTTACTGAGAGATCAGAAAAATTTAAAGGAGTGTTTGGTAGCACACTTTTAACGGGATTTAGCCATGAATTTCACCTAAATCTAGCCAAAACACAAAAAAAGAAGGAAATCCAAATCCAACTCTTCGTGAAATCCAATTCTCCCTCATTCTGTCTCTTAAGCGACTTAAATTCAGATTTACCAAATCTGATTATGAGGTGGATTGCATAGATTTACTTTGATGTTGCTTGCATGCTCCATCTCCATCTCGGGCTTGTAGGATTTCCTGAATTTGATAAATCCTATTAACTTAAAGCTGCAGTTGCAACCAAACACTACATAAGTATGAATTCTGTAATAGAAATCCACAAGATTTTTGAGTTAAGATAGATATTCCATATTTTATGGTCATTTACACGTGGATGAAGACCTCAATTAGGAGCAGGCCATGGAAAATATTTAACCATGAAAATTTTGATTGAAAATTAAGTCAAATATGTAGCATGTTGACTAAATGGGGCAGCAAAAGCATGGTGGTGTCGGCACTATTTTTGGTGTGGGGTTTGCCCGTAAGAAGCTGTCGGTCATCGGAATTGAAATCCCNTATTTCTAATCCACGGAAAAATATTACATCAGTACTATGCACGTAGAGTAACGTGCATAGCCAATGTAATCACGCCACGACATCCGCGCGATAGAGAAAAAAAAAACGGCGCAGTAACACATGGAATATTCCCTCTCGCATTATTGATGTGTTATTGTGTGTTATTCAGGTGTTATTGTGTCCTGGGAATATTCCTGGTGTTATAATAACACAATAACACATTAATAACACATGAATAACAAATGAATAACACAAAATAACACATGAATAACACGGGGGAGAATATTCTCCCGTGTTACTGCGCCGTTTTTTTCTCTTCGGGAAATATTTCCCGTGTTATTTATGTGTTATTGTGTGTTATTCATGTGTTATTTTGTCATGAGAATATTCTTGGTGTTATAATAAAACAATAACACATCAATAATAAGCAATAACACATGAATAACACATCAATAACGCGGGAGGGAATATTCCCCGTGTTACTGTGCAGTTCTTTTTTTCTGTCGCGCGGGGTGTCGTGTCGTGATTTCATTGGCTACACACGTTACTTCTACGTGCGTAGTACTTAATATTTTTTCCTAATCCACACCTTAAACTCTACGGTGGGCAATTACATAAAGATCACCTGAAACTTTCTATTTA
>JXCR01020606.1:42800-60362 GCA_002079205.1 Phalaenopsis hybrid cultivar
GAGCCAGTTTGACATCCCTAATATTAATATATATAAATAACATATTATATTAATTATATAACTTATATTATATAAATATTTAATATCTATATTAGTATATTACTAATATAGTATATCAACACATTATTATTATTAATTTATTATATATTACAATTTATAAAATTTAATTTTTTAAAATATCACAAATTTTTTATATATAACTATTTGAAATTATTTTATATTTTGAACAATAACGATTCAAACACGAACGAATGCATCACTGTTCGTGTTTGGTTCGTTTAAATAACCGAATGTAAAAGATTTGTTCACGTTCATCTCGTCTACTTATTGAACGAATTGAACACGAACTCATTGACGAACCGAACACGAACTATTCGCGAACAACGAGCTTTTTTGACAGCAATAATATATAACAACTCTTTCAAAGTGCACGTGCAACAACCTATTCAATCTTTATGGTTCTCTGGTCATAGAAACTTTACCTCAATACATCAAAGTATGAATTTGCTTCACCAAGTTTTCGTTATTGGGCTATTTGATTTTAGCAAAAGGGGTGGAAATAGAGTCTAGAAAGTTTTCAGCCATTCAAAATTGGCCAAAGCCGTCGTTTCTATCTGTGGAGCGTGGTTTTCATGGTTTGGATACTTTTTATAATCAATATATTAAAGGTTTTAGTACTAGTCTAGCATCAATTACTGATTTCTTGAAAAGCAAAACATTTCATTGGGGAGGTGAACAATAACACAGTTTTGAAACTATTAAGATAGCTTAACAACTGCTTCAGTTTTGGCTTTACCAAACTTCGACAAACCATTTCATGTGGACATAGATGCTTCTTCTATTAGCATTTTAGTTATTCTTCCTCAAGAAGGGTGGCCCATTGCATAATGAAAACTAAGTCCTACCAGATAAAAGTGGCCAGCCAATAAGCAAGAATTGTATGTAATGGTTCATTCCTTAAAGCAATAGGATCATTATCTCCTACATCAAGATTTTATTTATATAATGACCATCAATCTTTACAATGTCTCAATTCTCAAAAGTGAGTAGGATGCAAACTCATTGGGTTTTATTCTTGCAAAAGCTTAGTATTGTGATTAAACACAATGTTGGTTCACAAAATAAGGTTGTTGATGCTCTAAGCCAAAAGTTAGCACTTCTTACAACCCTACAAATAAAAATTACAGGCTCAAAATATTTGCAAGGACTATACAGTGGTGATGCATATTTTTTTGATCCATGAAGTAAAAGTCACTCTTCTAAATCGAGCAGAGGATACTCCATTTTCCATAGCTATCTCTTTCAAGGTAACTAGTTTTGTATTCCGATTTGTTCTCAACTCTTGTAAATGAATAAAGAACTGCATGCCAGCGATCTAAGAGGCCATGTAATCTAAGTTTGTCTGCAATGTAAGTTTTTTTTGCCACACATATGACGTGACGTTACTCGCTATGTTGAGAAGTGTCATATATGTCAAACTTACAAAGGGGCATCTCAAAATATAGGATTTTATTTACCTTTACCAAGTTTATTTTATCGCACCTACAATGTGACTTTGTTTTAGGTTTACCACAAGCTAAAAGAGGTATGAATTCTATTATGGTAGTATTTGATGGAAGCAAAATCATCTCCAAGCTGGCGGCCACCTCACACAAGTATACGTGTCAAAGTAATAAGCTATTTGCAAGAGTACCGTGTATTGTTCCCATGAGAAAGTGTGCTAAGAAACAAATTTGAAAATTGTGAAGCTACAATTTATTAACAATTCCAACCTAGTTTGGTGTGATTTAGAAAACAGTAAAAAGAAATACTAAATCCATCAGAGTCAACGCAAAATAAAGACAAAGGAAAACATGAATTAAATTTCTTTATTGTTTTTTCAAGATTAATGAGGATCGTGTTTCTATGATTCAAGTGTGGCATCTGACTTTACTTTTTGTGCAATTTCTCCTACATGGTTGTTGCCAACTAGGGATGATATTTTCTTCTTAAGCCTATGCCTAGGTCAAAAGAAGAATTGTAATTCCACAAAGATAACTTTCACTTATCTTTATGGCATCCCCAATAATTTTCAAATCTCTGCTATTTTTTGTAAGATCCATAATAAAAAAATTATGCTATATTGAGATATTGTAGTTAACTTAATCGTTCCACTATGCTTCTGTCGAAATCGTAGATCATTATAGTTATTGACACTCTAACTAGCCATGTTAAAAGTAAACGAAGGCCAATAGGTTAACCAACAATGTTTAACAATTAAAAGCGCAGAAAAATGCATATGAGAAAGCAACAACAAGTATCAAGTAAAAAATCACAGAGGTGTGAATGCTAATTTAGGCTGCTCATAGTATGAGAGAAAATCAAAGAAAAACTCATGGAAATCAAATCTGAAAAAAAAACATATTTATTAACATAAAAACAAACATACAACCCTTTGGTAATCCTCTCTTACAAACAAGAACAATTAACCTCTCTCAAAACCTCTCTTAGAAAAACAGACCAACGAAGAACTCAGAGGAGAAGAACTCCCTCTAACCCTAGCCTCCTTGTGAATTTGCTCCAAAAAATCTCTCTAAAACTCTTCAATAATGTTTTTTTTATAGATTGAGTTCAAATTCCTTCAAAAAATCATCAGAATCCCGCACATGAATTTATTCTCAATTGAAGAATATATGCTGGTGTGATCACGCCTGTCAAACAAAGTAATTACGCCCAACTCTCGGTTTGAGCAATGTGGTTAAGCTGCAATTCGGTGTGGCTATGCAAAAAAATTCCAGAAGTGCGGGCTGCGACGTCGCATGAATTGTGGTCATGGCGTGTTCTAATACTCTTGATCTCGCAGTTCTATTAAAGTGCAAGAACATTCCTGTTGATGAAATGGCCACTAATGCTGCAAGACTTTTAAAAGATGTACTTTCCAAACTGTTGGAATCAAACGGTAAGTATAAATAGAAAGCAAATCTTCATGGAAGGCGCAAGGATTTAGAACTTGGTGATCTCGTTATGGTGCGTCTCCGTAAAGCAAGCTTCGCACTAGAGACTATTCCAAATTAAGTCCCAAAAAACTTGGATCTTCTGTTGTGACACAAATTAATGAGAATGCTTGTGTCATAGCCACATTTTCTACAATCAATATGTCTGACATCTATGCTTACCACCCACCTGATGAAGTGTCAGTCCAATTGACAACCGGCTTGGATCCTTTTGCAACTAGAGAAGACTGATGTGACAAATCTTAGCTTATAGGAGTTTACAAGACATCTTACCTTTCTTTTTCTATTAATACTTTTTCTTTTAAAGTTAAAGTATCTTCCTTGTATTGAATTAAGATTTGTTTAGTCCACAAGACAAAATATGCTATAGAATTGGCATAAGGTGTTGTTCTCGGTCATATTTGCTAGAGAATTTGACATTTGGTTCTATGCAGAAACTTATTATTTGTTTGTTTGTTTTTTTTTTCTACTCCATGACAAAATCTGTATGTTGAAGTTGTTGTGGATTTTTTTTTTTTTTGAGAATTTCAATTTTGAAAGTATTGTATGGTTAGTGGTCGGGGGCGCGGGCTACGGGCTATAAGGGTGCGGGGACGCCTTTATCGACGTAGGTACCCTATTAGAAAGCGGAACAATGCATGAGAGCAGTGCACAATACGGGTGCGAGTGCACCTATAGCAGTGCGACATGCCACGTCCGAANGTGCGGGCTACGGGCTATAAGGGTGCGGGGACGCCTTTATCGGCGTAGGTACCCTCTGAGAAAGCCGAACAATGCATGAGAGCAGTGCACAATACGGGTGCGAGTGCACCTATAGCAGTGCGACATGCCACGTCCGAACGTGGGACTACAGTTGTAGTCATGATATTAACGCAAATTATGTTACAGTTTTAACCTCCAATCGTCAGATGCTAAAATATGTCGAAACAAAACACCCCCTTGGTCCCACACGGACACTACAAAGCTAGCCAATTTGAGATGTTGTATATGTTCATGAAAGCGTGGTAGGTGTTGTCTATGAAACTATTGGTTTTCATATTAATAGATTAATATATTAAAATCTATTTAAATTTATTATATATATGAAACACTTGTTTGATAAAAAAATTAAATGAGCTTTTTCAATTAACCGAGGTGAAATAGGAGTTGAACAAGATCTCTTCACATATGTATTTTCTACAATAAAAAATATTTATTATCATTTTATTAGAACGAATTTATTTCGAGCGGAACATGAGTTAAAATTGAAGACAAAAGTGCCACGAATAGAACAAAAAATTTTAAAGACAAGTCAAATTCAAATAAAAAAAAAAAATTGAACGAACCGAGCACCCATCTACAATCCTGTTTTAGGGCAGATGAGTAATCGGTAGAAATGTGGTTTTCAAATACATGAACTGAGAGAAAACTTTATGCAACTATTAGGCCGTAATGTTTTCGCATTAGTTTATTTAATTTATTTTTTTTTTATTGTAAAGAGTTTAATTACCAAAACGGTACTAAAGCTAAGGTAATTCTTTTTCATGGATTANAGTTTATTTATTTATTTATTTTTTTATTGTAAAGAGTTTAATTACCAAAACGGTAATAAAGCTAAGGTAATTCTTTTTCATTGATTATTATCTTTAATTTTAATATGATAACAATATTAAGTACAAATGAAAAATGTAAGATGAAAACAATAAATTAAAGGCAAAATATTTCTAATCCACGGAAAAATATTAGATCAGTATTATGCACGTAGAGTAACGTGTGTAGCCAATGAAATCACGCCACGACACCCGCGCGATAGAGAAAAAAAAAATGGCGCAGTAACACGGGGAATATTCCCTCCTGCGTTATTGATGTGTTATTGTTTGTTATTCAGGTGTTATTGTGCCCTGAGAATATTCCTGGTGTTATAATAACACAATAACACATCAATAACACATGAATAACCAATGAATAACACAAAATAACACATGAATAACATGGGGGAGAATATTCTCCCGTGTTACTGCGCCATTTTTTCTCTGTCGGGAATATTTCCCGTGTTATTTATGTGCTATTGTGTGTTATTCATGCGTTATTTTGTCATGAGAATATTCTTGGCGTTATAATAAAACAATAACACATCAATAACACGCAATAACACATGAATAACACATCAATAACGCGGGAGGGAATATTCCCCGTGTTACTGTGCAGTTTTTTTTTTTCCTGTCGCGCGGGGTGTCGTGACGTGATTTCATTGGCTACACACGTTACTTCTACGTGCGTAGTACTGATGTAATATTTTTTCCTAATCCACACCTTAAACTCTATGGTGGGCAATTACATAAAGATTACCTGAAACTTTCTATTTAGAAATTAATCATCTTCTTTCATTCATTTTTTAAATTATCATTCAAACATCTAAATTCATGATAAAATCCAACTCATACTTTTCTTTTTTATCAAATTCCCAATATTATATATGGACAAACCTAATGTGAATAAATTTGTAAAACTATTGGGACTTTTATGATACTTTCATTCCGTCTCGTTGACGCAAATTACAGATATAAGCAGCCCCTTCCTGTTCGAGCTTCCCACAGTAGGCTATCCCTCTGCTCTGAATAGANCTTTTTTATCAAATTCCCAATATTATATATGGACAAACCTAATGTGAATAAATTTGTAAGACTATTGGGACTTTTATGATATTTTCATTCCGTCTCGTTGACACAAATTACAGATATAAGCAGCCCCTTCCTGTTCGAGCTTCCCACAGTAGGCTATCCCTCTGCTCTGAATAGAACTCCCTGCCAAGAGCCCAAGCTATCAAATTACTCATTAGCTTCTAGCCATGGAAGCCACCGGATCCCATCGACCTCATCTCGCCGTCCTCCCAACTCCCGGAATGGGTCATCTCTTCCCCCTCGCCGAACTGGCCAAACTCCTCGTACAACGCTATCACTTCACTGTAACTTTCATCACTTTCGCCGCCTCTGACAACAAAGCCACTCAAAACTTCCTCAACACCCTTCCCTCCAGCATCACCTCCATCTCCCTCCCCTCCGTTCCCCTCGACGACCTCCCTCCCGACGCCAGCATAGAANTGTGTTGTACTCGGTAATATTTGCTAGAGAATTTGACATTTGGTTCTATACAAAAACTTATTATTTGTTTGCTTGCTTTTTTTTTCTACGTTGCAGGTCCATGACAAAATCTGTGTTGAAGTTGTTGTGGATTTTTTTTTTCTTTTTTTTTTGAGAATTTCAATTTTGAAAGTATTGTATAGTTAGTGGTCGGGGGTGCGGGCTAGGGGCTATAAGGGTGCGGGGACGCCTTTATCGGCGTAGGTACCCTATTAGAAAGCGGAATAATGCATGAGAGCAGTGCACAATACGGGTGCGAGTGCACCTATAGCAGTGCGACATGCCACGTCCGAACGTGGGACTACAGTTGTAGTCATGATATTAACGCAAATTATGTTACAGTTTTAACCTCCAATCGTCAGATGCTAAAATATGTCGAAACAAAACACCCCCTTGGTCCCACACGGACACTACAAAGCTAGCCAATTTGAGATGTTGTATATGTTCATGAAAGCGTGGTAGGTGTTGTCTATGAAACTATTGGTTTTCATATTAATAGATTAATATATTAAAATCTATTTAAATTTATTATATATATGAAACACTTGTTTGATAAAAAAATTAAATGAGCTTTTTCAATTAACCGAGGTGAAATAGGAGTTGAACAAGATCTCTTCACATATGTATTTTCTACAATAAAAAATATTTATTATCATTTTATTAGAACGAATTTATTTCGAGCGGAACATGAGTTAAAATTGAAGACAAAAGTGCCACGAATAGAACAAAAAATTTTAAAGACAAGTCAAATTCAAATAAAAAAAAAAATTGAACGAACCGAGCACCCATCTACAATCCTGTTTTAGGGCAGATGAGTAATCGGTAGAAATGTGGTTTTCAAATACATGAACTGAGAGAAAACTTTATGCAACTATTAGGCCGTAATGTTTTCGCATTAGTTTATTTAATTTATTTTTTTTTTATTGTAAAGAGTTTAATTACCAAAACGGTACTAAAGCTAAGGTAATTCTTTTTCATGGATTATTATCTTTAATTTTAATATGATAACAATATTAAGTACAAATGAAAAATGTAAGATGAAAACAATAAATTAAAGGCAAAATATTTCTAATCCACGGAAAAATATTAGATCAGTATTATGCACGTAGAGTAACGTGTGTAGCCAATGAAATCACGCCACGACACCCGCGCGATAGAGAAAAAAAAAATGGCGCAGTAACACGGGGAATATTCCCTCCTGCGTTATTGATGTGTTATTGTTTGTTATTCAGGTGTTATTGTGCCCTGAGAATATTCCTGGTGTTATAATAACACAATAACACATCAATAACACATGAATAACCAATGAATAACACAAAATAACACATGAATAACATGGGGGAGAATATTCTCCCGTGTTACTGCGCCATTTTTTCTCTGTCGGGAATATTTCCCGTGTTATTTATGTGCTATTGTGTGTTATTCATGCGTTATTTTGTCATGAGAATATTCTTGGCGTTATAATAAAACAATAACACATCAATAACACGCAATAACACATGAATAACACATCAATAACGCGGGAGGGAATATTCCCCGTGTTACTGTGCAGTTTTTTTTTTTCCTGTCGCGCGGGGTGTCGTGACGTGATTTCATTGGCTACACACGTTACTTCTACGTGCGTAGTACTGATGTAATATTTTTTCCTAATCCACACCTTAAACTCTATGGTGGGCAATTACATAAAGATTACCTGAAACTTTCTATTTAGAAATTAATCATCTTCTTTCATTCATTTTTTAAATTATCATTCAAACATCTAAATTCATGATAAAATCCAACTCATACTTTTCTTTTTTATCAAATTCCCAATATTATATATGGACAAACCTAATGTGAATAAATTTGTAAAACTATTGGGACTTTTATGATATTTTCATTCCGTCTCGTTGACACAAATTACAGATATAAGCAGCCCCTTCCTGTTCGAGCTTCCCACAGTAGGCTATCCCTCTGCTCTGAATAGAACTCCCTGCCAAGAGCCCAAGCTATCAAATTACTCATTAGCTTCTAGCCATGGAAGCCACCGGATCCCATCGACCTCATCTCGCCGTCCTCCCAACTCCCGGAATGGGTCATCTCTTCCCCCTCGCCGAACTGGCCAAACTCCTCGTACAACGCTATCACTTCACTGTAACTTTCATCACTTTCGCCGCCTCTGACAACAAAGCCACTCAAAACTTCCTCAACACCCTTCCCTCCAGCATCACCTCCATCTCCCTCCCCTCCGTTCCCCTCGACGACCTCCCTCCCGACGCCAGCATAGAAACCCGAATGTCCATCGTCTCCATCCGCTCCCTCCCCGCCCTCCGCTCCATCTTGGTCGAACTCCAAAGTTCCACCAATCTCGTTGCCTTCCTGGCCGACTTCTTCGCCACAGATGGCTTCGAAATCGCCCGCGATCTGGGTATCCTGTACTACATGTTCATCCCCACCAATCTCCAGCTCCTCACCCTCATGCTCGAGCTCCCTGCTCTCGACGCCGCCGTCAACTGCCCTTATCAGGATCTCAAAGAACCAATAAAACTTCCCGGCTGCATTCCGATTCCAGGACCAGAGATCCTCACTCCTTTAAGAGATCGTTCAAACGACGCCTACAAATGGATGCTTCACCATTCCGCGCTCTATCGGCAGGCTAAAGGGATTTTAGTGAATAGCTTCTCTGCGATTGAGGCCGAGTCGGCGAAGTTGCTTGCTGAGAAGGAGGAGGGGCGGCCGCCGGTTTACCCGGTGGGGCCGATGATAAAGGCTAGTTCTGCTGGCGGGTCTTCCCCATGCTTGAACTGGCTTGACGAGCAGCCGCAGGGGTCGGTTCTTTTCGTGTCTTTTGGAAGCGGAGGGACTCTAACAAGGAAGCAGCTTGGGGAGCTTGCGATGGGGCTTGAAGCCAGCAAGCAAAGATTCCTGCTTGTCGTGCGAAGCCCCTGCGATGTGGATTCTTCGTCCACTTACTTTACCGCGCACACGAAAGAAAACCCTCTGTTTTACTTGCCCGAGGGGTTTTTGGAACGCACGCAAGGCGTTGGATTTGTTGTGCCATCATGGGCGCCGCAGATTGAGGTTCTCGCGCACCCTGCAACGGGTGGGTTTTTATCGCACTGTGGATGGAACTCGACGCTGGAGAGCGTGACGCACGGCGTGCCCATGATTGCTTGGCCATTGTTCGCTGAACAGTCAATGAATGCTGTGATGTTGGCTGAGGGAGTGAAAATTGCTATTAGGCCGAATAAAGGGGAGGATGGGTTGATTCATAGGGAGGAGATTGCGAGGGTGGTGAAGGAGTTGATGGAAGGGGGGGAGGGAAAGGGTTTAAGGAATAGGGTGAAACAATTGAAGGAGGAGTTGGCGGTGGCTTTGGGAGAAGGAGGGTCGTCTTATAAGGCGCTTGATGAAGTGGCCAAAAGGTGGAAGAGCCGTGAAGCGTAGAGATGTTTTGTTGTTAAATCTGCTTTTATATTATTTACAGAGGTATGTTGTAATAAGGTTTTCGTGGGCGGGAGATGATGTTGCGGATGTGTGGAGATCGATCTTTATTAAGAATCATTATTTATGCTCATCTGTTGCTTGCTTTGTTTGAAATTGTATGAAAAATGAAGAACTGTGATGGATCCGGAGCCTCTCCGGTTTTTAAAATAAACGCGCATCTTGTGAGTGGCGGTGGCTCTTGGCCGGAAAGTTGTTGGGGGTAATGCTGGCAGCTCATCCACAATTCCAAATAGTTTAATGAGTTTCTGAGTTTTTTTTTTATTATTTTTTTGGCAATGGTGCAGTTTCTTGAGTCAACCATCGCTCTTGCATGTAGCAGGTGNTATTTTTTTTATTGGCAATGGTGCAGTTTCTTGAGTCAACCATCGCTCTTGCATGTAGCAGGTGTTTGTTGGGGCCAGAAGCTCGACCTGTAAGGTCGGTAGGGCCGCTCCTCTTTCTTTAGTCGAGAAAAAAAGATGCTTTGGTGCATTAATCGGTACCTTGGTAGTAATTAAGTTTGTCGGTCAGATGAAGTTTCTCTAGAATTAAAATAAATTTTGGTGGAACGATTTTTTTCTTTTTTTTTTTTTTTGAGATTCTTACATGTATGAAGCATAGGATTGTAAACGAGTCGAGTTTGAGCGAGCTCAGACTAGACTCGTGTTTGGCTCGTTCGAAATAGCTCGTGTTCGAAATCTGCTCGTGAACAGTGTGTTCTTGTTCGGCTCGATTTAAATATTCATGTTCGTGTTCGACTCAAAATTGGCTCGTTAAACTTAAATTGAAAAAAATAGATGTAAAGTGCGAGATTCGAATCTGAATCAAATATATACAAAAAAAGACACTAACAACATTGTCACATGGGGTGTTATGATTTAAACTTACACATAAATATATATAATATATTATTATATAAATAATATATGTAATTTAAATTTATATAATTTTTTTTTTATTTCGAGCTAAAACAAGCCGAACAAGAGCAAGAACAAAGAGCTATTCATGTTTAGCTTGTTTATAATTCGAGCTTTTCGGCTCGTTTATACGAGCTATTCACGAACAACGAGTTTTTTTGACACCCCTAATGAAGCATCAAATCTTGAAAACTATATATGAAACCCGAAATTTAATATTGCCTGGATGGAATAGTAAAGTTTCTCATTCTCCTGAAATGGAACTTCGCCTCCTCCTAACGTTTGCCTACGCCAATTCGTGCGCGGGAAAGGAAATTCTCAGCGATTTTAGAGACTCTCATCTTTCTCCTCCTTCGCTCTGCTCGAGCTATAGACCTCTGAAACTCCCATCTTTCTCCTCATCCGCTCAGCTGGACCTCGTTGGCAAAGGTAACGATTATCGCGGTTTATACAGACGGGATCGCAGCCTAGCTTCTCGTGCGACCATCCTCTTCATTTTTGCTTCATCCTCTCGTCAACGAATCCATCGCGATGCAGTCGCGACAAATGCTAGCTGGGAAAGACACGGACGGGGACACAGCATACAAATATCTCTGAAACATCCTTCTTTTTTGCTTCAGCAACGCTTCTACCCGAAGCCATTTAGGAAGGTAGCCCTTGTACTTCTTGTAAATTCTGGAATTAAAGAAAAACAGAGAAAAATTTCGATTTGGTGTTTTAAGTATGTGGCCATAAGACTTCTTAGAAAATTACAATATCAAATCATACAAAAACAAGCAAACAACTGAAGATTTACAGCTTCTCAAAATTCATAGCTCAACTGTTTCTAAGTATAGGAACTCCGACTCACACGGCAAAGATTAGCAAAAAACTACAGTAATTGAGGGCCTTGGTGACGAGAGGGGAAGAGAAATGGGAAGGGGGAGGGGAAGGGTGGGGATGGTGGAGGAACAGTGGGTGGCCGGTTATCTGATCGTGTGTGGACCAGCATCTAGGTACATAATGTGATTTTTCTGTAGGGATGAACATCTCCTAGCAATGTTGGTGGCAATACATGCACTCCAACTGCTTGTGGAATGCCAAGTCCGAACCCCTCAGCTGTAACCTTGGTAGACCAAGGCATCAAACCTTTGAAAGTCGATAAGGAAGCAACCAAAATATGCAAAGCCAATAAAATTATGATTTAATTTGGGGAATGCAAACTGGAGCCTACTCTTTTGCACCAACGTCGAAGGCTTCATTTTATACTCTTTTTCGTCCATAGGTAAAGTGATATACTTAAAAATTTAAGTTTTGATGGTATATCTTTAAATACATAATAATTAAGTGGTATGCATGTAAATCTTGTGCAGTGCCCTCAACAAGAGTGCCTTGAACAAAAATATAATGATTAAGGGGAATTCCCTTATAATAAAAGCAAAAACTAATTTCATGCATTTGCCCCAGCTGATAAACTTCTATGTAGCTATATGATTGATTTGATTTGATCTTTAGTTTAACCTTGGGAGACAATTTCAAAAAGCTTCCAGATATATAGTTTGTCACAAAATAAATTCCCAAATCTATTATACAAGGGAATTCATATAAAATTTCATCGACAAGAAAGCTATTATTAGGGTCTGTTTGGACAGCTGCAATTTATTAAAAAATTGTTGTGCAGCAGCTGTGCCAGGAAGCAGCTACATAAAAACTGCTGTGGGAAAGTTGTGTTTATTTTTTTTTATATAGTTTTGCAATAGTTGTGTTGTAATTGTTTATAAACAAATGACATTTCTTCCTCTGTAGCATTGTGGTGTTTGTAATAGAATCAGTTTTAGTTGTACATTTCATTCATGAGAATAAATATCCAATTTGAATATTACACAATAAACACTGACACATTATTAAACAGTGATTAACACAACAATCAAAATTAAAAATAAAATTATTAAAATAACAATGAAATTTATCATAATAGTGTTTTTAAAATGCAGACGATTAATATCACGAGATAATCCATCCTTCAATGAAAGTCTCCACACATAATCACAATATGCGGTAAAATCATCAAACTGATCTGCCCTCCTGAAAAAAGTTACAATTCTATGTTTTATTCTTTGAATACTTTTAAAATGGTCTTCCATAGCTATGCTGATGTCGAGAGGTAACCAGACTGCACTGCAGTCTACAGTAGTAGTACAATGCCCTAGAGTCATTAGAAGTTCTCAAGCTCATCTTTTCTGAAGGTTTAAAATCACAAAGCAAAGACCTTTAGATGCAACATTAGTAAAGAAGAATAATAAAAATACTCAATTAAAGTTTTATAAAGTTGTGAGATCTCAAAGCAGAAACTATAAACTAACGAATAATTTGTCACTATAAGAAGACAGTAGACCTTTAAAAAAAAGGTTCTTGGTTGCCTTGAATCATGTAATGTCGAGATTGTATGTGTCGTGGATGCTTATCACCCCAAAGACCATCTAGAAAAATCTCAACTAGCATACAAATGAAAAAGGAGGGGTACTTGGCTGCCTTGATAGCAATTTCATATGTGTCAATAACCCATAACAATATATAGGTCATCCAGAAAACCCATAAGGTAAAATATCACATCATATACCTCCAAAATAAAAATAAAACATGCAATAAATAAATACATAAAGTATTGTACCTATGGTTGCCTCGGTGGCCATCAATATGGGAAAAAATACATGCAAAAGAACTGAAAATAAAAGTTGCACCAAAATGAGATTCATCATGTATGTCATTGCATAAATCATCAATACAATAAACACTAAGCATTCTTACAACACATTGCATATAAAGTAATAAAAAAACATACAACATCCTTTCACTTGCTAACTATTACATCTATAATTTACTCTCTCAATTCCATCATCTCCCCATCACCTTGCCCATCTAGGGTACAGGACTCAGGCAAATTACTTTCAACGTGTGATATTGATTGCCTTAGACGATATTTATACATTTCAACAAAAACATGTGAATGATCTTCATCTGCAATATTGAAGCAATGTCACTACGTGAAGAATGCCATCAAATGTATTTGTGGAGAGTCATTGTAGCAATCACATTCTACACTTTTTGCCGAACGAATATGTGGGCATATCTTGAAAAATAATCCATTTTTTTTTTTCAAATTCCAAATGTTCTTTTGATAACATCACGTAAGGCTGAGTGCCTCTTATTAAACGTCTATTTCCTACCCCAAACAACGTTGCTAGCTCTTTCAAAATCATGAATGTGACATTTGATATCATGAAATGATTTGAGAAACCCTCTTTGTAAAGTATATCCAACATCGACCAAATAATATTTCTCTAATATAATTAGAATAATTAGTATTGCACTAAGAGTACATTTCATTTGTTCATATTCAAGCAAACCTGAGGGTGGCTATAAAAAGTTGTATTTCTGAGTTTGGGTGACAAATTTGAATATGTGATTGTCGTGTGCACTACCTTTCTATTCTTGAAAGTAAAAATAGCGAAACACATGTTAAGGTGATATACAACCATTAAATTCTGTCCTTTTATCCTTCGGCCAACCATTCCTCTGACATATCAATGGTTCACTTTACCGAATCCCAACCCAAGTCATGGATCTCTGCTCTAACTCTTTCCATATTTACAGTCATTTTTCAACTGATCCCAATTTTTTTCTTAATTACATTCTATCATTTTTTTGTGCTTTCCTTGAACATTTTTATTATATTTTATTATCCTTCTTTGTTAAAGTAAATTGTTGGTCTGTTTTCTAATTTCATCACTTTAAGATAAAAATTGCACAATATCATTTTCATCACTTTATTCCACATGGCTAATGAGTCGATTTCTTTTGTCTTTACCATGACAACTATTAGAATGAAAATAATTAATCAACATAAATGTGTGACACATAATATAAGGTAATATCATGAAAATATAAAGTGTCATTTAAAATCTCAAAATATGAAACAGTAACAAAAACAAAACATCTGAAATCAATACACCAACAACACCACTCCCATATACATAGTACCTACACACCACCAACACCACTCATAACACCTACACACCACCACACATAGCACATACACAACACCACCACTACATCAACACCACCACACCAACACAACATCACAAATAACACCTACACACCACCACACATTTCACCCAACCACCACACCATCAAAACACCACCAACACCACTCCCATATATATAGCAAGAACACCACATATAAAACCACCACACCACCACCACGGCAACACATTACCATCACACCACCACCGCACCACACCACCACCGCACTAACACACCACCACACCAACACACATAGCACTTATACACCCCTCCCATGTAAACACATCACCACCAACACACCAACACAACACCACCACAGCATGAATACACTGCCACAAAGCTTCCTTGAGCATCTTTGATAAATTCTTACACATTCACATCACCTCAACGAAATTTCAAAGCCTCCCATAGCTTTCCAAGGTCTCCAACCTGAGAGCACTTAATGGCATCCACACCCACATTCCAACTCGTGAAATTTTGCCCCATTTCTTTCAAAAACGCCCACATTTGTAATCTGCGGTGCAAGAAAAGCTATCCAGACAAATGGTAGAAGGCCCAACTCCTTCCAGGAGATATTCTCAATTATTGAAAACTGATCTTCAAGTTTTAGATATTTACTGAAATGCAATAATGGAATGATGATGGACATGAAAAATATTTGGGGCTTTTATATATATACCACCAAAATCCTATATATTTACATATCAAATAACTAAACTTTTTAACATTTAAATCACCAAAATTCTTTTTCTGATATAAAAAATACAACCATTAAGATGGTATGTATGTAAAAAATTGAAGTTTAGGTGTTGGATGTTTAAGCCACCGAAAAATCTTTCNCCATTAAGATGGTATGTATGTAAAAAATTGAAGTTTAGGTGTTGGATGTTTAAGCCACCGAAAAATCTTTCATAGACAGTGAAATGATTAATGCAAAAGATTATCATTTAGAAATCAAACTTGACAACAAATTACAATACTTCTGATAAGAAATAATAGATTACGTAAAGATAGCTCAAAAGAAAAGTAACTGCTGCAGTAGCCAATTTCTTTCACATTATAAGAACAATTCATCTTTTATAGTTAAAAAAAAATGATAAAATTACAACAGTAACTCATTAATTTGATGAACTGTCACGGATCATCTTTTCCATAGAAGAAAGGTCTCNGAGAAATGGGAAGGGGGAGGGGAAGGGTGGGGATGGTGGAGGAACAGTGGGTGGCCGGTTATCTGATCGTGTGTGGACCAGCATCTAGGTACATAATGTGATTTTTCTGTAGGGATGAACATCTCCTAGCAATGTTGGTGGCAATACATGCACTCCAACTGCTTGTGGAATGCCAAGTCCGAACCCCTCAGCTGTAACCTTGGTAGACCAAGGCATCAAACCTTTGAAAGTCGATAAGGAAGCAACCAAAATATGCAAAGCCAATAAAATTATGATTTAATTTGGGGAATGCAAACTGGAGCCTACTCTTTTGCACCAACGTCGAAGGCTTCATTTTATACTCTTTTTCGTCCATAGGTAAAGTGATATACTTAAAAATTTAAGTTTTGATGGTATATCTTTAAATACATAATAATTAAGTGGTATGCATGTAAATCTTGTGCAGTGCCCTCAACAAGAGTGCCTTGAACAAAAATATAATGATTAAGGGGAATTCCCTTATAATAAAAGCCAAAACTAATTTCATGCATTTGCCCCAGCTGATAAACTTCTATGTAGCTATATGATTGATTTGATTTGATCTTTAGTTTAACCTTGGGAGACAATTTCAAAAAGCTTCCAGATATATAGTTTGTCACAAAATAAATTCCCAAATCTATTATACAAGGGAATTCATATAAAATTTCATCGACAAGAAAGCTATTATTAGGGTCTGTTTGGACAGCTGCAATTTATTAAAAAATTGTTGTGCAGCAGCTGTGCCAGGAAGCAGCTACATAAAAACTGCTGTGGGAAAGTTGTGTTTATTTTTTTTTATATAGTTTTGCAATAGTTGTGTTGTAATTGTTTATAAACAAATGACATTTCTTCCTCTGTAGCATTGTGGTGTTTGTAATAGAATCAGTTTTAGTTGTACATTTCATTCATGAGAATAAATATCCAATTTGAATATTACACAATAAACACTGACACATTATTAAACAGTGATTAACACAACAATCAAAATTAAAAATAAAATTATTAAAATAACAATTAAATTTATCATAATAGTGTTTTTAAAATGCAGACGATTAATATCACGAGATAATCCATCCTTCAATGAAAGTCTCCACACATAATCACAATATGCGGTAAAATCATCAAACTGATCTGCCCTCCTGAAAAAAGTTACAATTCTATGTTTTATTCTTTGAATACTTTTAAAATGGTCTTCCATAGCTATGCTGATGTCGAGAGGTAACCAGACTGCACTGCAGTCTACAGTACTAGTACAATGCCCTAGAGTCATTAGAAGCTCTCAAGCTCATCTTTTCTGAAGGTTTAAAATCACAAAGCAAAGACCTTTAGATGCAACATTAGTAAAGAAGAATAATAAACATACTCAATTAAAGTTTTATAAAGTTGTGAGATCTCAAAGCAGAAACTATAAACTAACGAATAATTTGTCACTATAAGAAGACAGTAGACCTTTAAAAAAAAGGTTCTTGGTTGCCTTGAATCATGTAATGTCGAGATTGTATGTGTCGTGGATGCTTATCACCCCAAAGACCATCTAGAAAAACCTCAACTAGCATACAAATGAAAAAGGAGGGGTACTTGGCTGCCTTGATAGCAATTTCATATGTGTCAATAACCCATAACAATATATAGGTCATTTAGAAAACCCATAAGGTAAAATATCACATCATATACCTCCAAAATAAAAATAAAACATGCAATAAATAAATACATAAAGTATTGTACCTATGGTTGCCTCGGTGGCCATCAATATGGGAAAAAAATACATGCAAAAGAACTGAAAATAAAAGTTGCACCAAAATGAGATTCATCATGTATG
>JXCR01020611.1:12245-25751 GCA_002079205.1 Phalaenopsis hybrid cultivar
AATTATAATATATAATAAATTAATAATATATATATATATATATATATATATATAAAAGAAAAACCATATGTTTCTTTACCCGACCGGCCTCCCCTTCCCTTCTTGAAAGGTTTAGGTTTCAGTCGCCTCCCATTCTTCTGATTCTTCACCTTCTCTCAAAATCACAAAAATATTTCTACCACAAGAGCTTAGGGTTTGACGTTCTCTAATCTCTTCTTTTGTTTATCTTCGATAAAGTTTTTTTGTCTTCGGGGAGTCAACGACTCAGTGGTAGATTTACTGCTCGGTATTCTTGTTTGGTTGCTCGATATTCTTGCTTGGTTGCTTGTGAGGCTATCAAAGTGTCATCTTTGAGCATTCTTTCTTTAATATTTCATATTTATCTTCAGATTTGCCTCTTAGTTTAAATTTTCTTATATTTCTTTCATATTTATTTAGTTTTTTTTTTTTAGTGAAACCTAGTTTTTGAATGTTTTGGGGAGTGAAATCTCGCACATTGCTTTTAGATCTGANAGTGAAACCTAGTTTTTGAATGTTTTGGGGAGTGAAATCTCGCACATTGCTTTTAGATCTGAATTTTTTTTATATATGAGATCTGATATTATGATTTTGTTGTGAACTGTGCTTCGGCTATTATGCATTTGTGTTGTGATACATACAATTTTAAGCATTAATCAAATGATACTAAATATCAAGTAACACGTGATGATGCTGAAATGAAGCGAAGCAAAATCCCTAACATATAGTTTAATAAATGTGTATTCCAGGTCTAGTAGCATAGAAATGATTCCATCAAGTTCTTTATTGTGACTGTTTGTATGTTGACAAGACATTGCTTTGCAGCTTTATAAAATTCTTTGTTGGCAGTCGCTTGTGGTGTTTGATTACACCTTATTTGTTTGCCACCTCAAGNAAACTGTGCTTCGACTATTATGCATTTGTGTTGTGATTAATATAATTTTAAGCATTAATCAAATGATACTAAACATCAAGCTACACATGATGATGCTGAAATGAAGCAAAGCAAAATCACTAACAGATAGTTTAATAAATAAGTATTCCAGGTCAAGTAGCATAGAAATGATTCCATCAAGTTCTTTACTGTGACTGTTTGTATGTTGACAAGACATTGCTTTTCAGCTTTATAAAATTCTTTGTTGGCAGTCGCTTGTGGTGTTTGATTACACCTTATTTGTTTGCCACCTCAAGTAACTGTTTTTTAATTGCAGCAAGGTTATGGTGCACTATTAACTATTGTGCACTGTGGAACATTAACTCCACTGAATATGGAAGAAAACATGAGCCATAACAAAAAAAAATTGATGAGGATAAAATTTTTAAGAAAATATTCGCACTATTTCTTATCATTTTTACAATACAAATAATGCAAATAAATTTGAAAGATTTAGAACAAAACAAACAAATTTCGCAAAAAAAAATTTGAGAAATAATAATTAAATTTATTATCATTTTAACTATTCAACCAATGCAGGCAAATTTGAAAGATTTTGAACAATTCAAACAATTCGAACAATTCGAGCATTTCAAACATTTTGAATTAATTTCAAACAAATTGAACCGAACAGGAATGGTAACTTCAAGAACAATTTCAAACATAAGCCTATTTTAAGCACACTTAATTTCAAACAAATTGAACACTAACGCGAGCTTTGTTTGTTCGTGTTTGATTCGTTTACACCCCTATTTTAGGCACTGTAGTGGGGTGCAAAGTACCTTCAGTTAGTTTGGCTTGTGTGTTGTAAGTGCGACATGGGTGCGGCGGGCTCCCAATTGTGGCATGCTAACTAAGAGAGTAATTCGTCGTAAGCTATGTGGTTTCTTTACATTACTATCATCGCTTCATGTGAATGACCTTGGTTGTGATTTTTTTGGATGATTTACGTTGGGANATTGATGAGTATAAAATTTTTAAGAAAATATTCGCACTATTTGTTATCATTTTTACAATACAAATAATGCAAATAAATTCGAAAGATTTAGAGCAAAACAAACAAATTTCGCAAAAAAAAATTGAGAATTATTAATTAAATTTATTATCATTTTAACTATTCAACGAATGCAGGCAAATTTGAAAGATTTTGAACAATTCAAACAATTCGAATAATTTGAACAATTTGAGCATTTCAAACATTTTGAATTAAGTTCAAACAAATCGAACCGAACAGGAATGGTAACTTCAAGAATAATTTCAAATACGAGCCTATTTTAAACACACTTAATTTCAAACAAACCGAACACTGACGCGAGCTTTGTTTGTTCGTGTTCGATTCGTTTGCAAGCCTATTTTAGGCACTGTAGTGGGGTGCAAAGTACCTTCAGTTAGTTTGGCTTGTGAGTTGTAAGTGCGACATGGGTGCGGCGGGCTCCCAATTGTGGCACGCTAACTAGGAGAGTAATTCGTCGTGAGCTATGTGGCTTCTTTACATTACTATCATCGCTTCATGTGAATGACCTTGGTTGTGATTTTTTTGGATGATTTACGTTGGGANGTCGTGGAGAAAAAATTTATATACAAATTTTCTTATAATGAATTTTTTTTTTGATATGTGTGCCTATCATTTTACATTTATTACTCAATTGCTTGTGATGTTATGTATGATGANCTCGTGGAGAAAAAATTTATATACAAATTTTCTTATAATGATTTTTTTTTTGATATGTGTGCCTATCATTTTACATTTATTACTCAATTGCTTGTGATGTTATGTATGATGAAGCGTTCGGTTTTGAGATTTTTTTGTTGGTTTTGATTTGTATCAACCGCTCGGCTCAAGTTTTACGTCATTCATATATATTTTACTCGATTAAGCAGTCGCCTTGCCGGGGCCTCATCATTTGTCAGGTGCAGATATTGTCGCTGCCTTTGTCGCGCGAGGGGGAGGGGGGTGGGGGGGAGCTGTTCGTGGTAATTGTTGAGACTCGTCGTCATGATGATTTGCATGCCACTTAATGCAGATCTTATTGCTGATGAGTGAGGGAACCATTGTTGGGGCTAAACTTGTGCAGAGCCAGGAGATAAGATTTTTTATGTTGGGCATTGAGTCAGTTAACCCATAGCTTTCTTCAAATCGTTCAACGTGCATTGGTGTTACTTGTAACTGGACAAAAAAGTTCATTTTTTCGGATGTCTTACTAAAAAGATAACATGATTATACACAACCTTGTTGTCATGCACAAAAAGAATTTATTTATTTATTTTGACAATATCTTCAACACTGTGACGGTTTTAAATANATAACTGGACAAAAAAGTTCATTTTTTCGGATGTCTTACTAAAAAGATAACATGATTAGACACAACATTGTTGTCATGCACAAAAAGAATTTATTTATTTATTTTGACAATATCTTCAACACTGTGACGGTTTTAAATAGAAAAAAACTAAAGATAACTTGAATGGTTGACTAGATATGAAGGAGATTTCCAAAAGGCGAGAGTTTGCGATCCAAGAAATTATTGCTCTTAATATTATCAAGTTGAAAGCAAAATACTTTCTTGCTTTGAGGCACCATGGATCAAATTTTGAATGGCTTCAATCATTAACATTTTTTAGTGGACATTCTTTAAATTGGAGTTATTAAGTTGATGTGTACGGAGGAAAGATATTTAGAATGAAAAGTCATGATTGTCGTATTTTCCTCCAAAATTTATTGTCAACCTCATTTAATTGCTTACCAAGCAAAACACTAAATCCACTTTTTATAATAAGTATGTTATTCATGGAACCATGTGCATCTCATTTAAAACTTGATGGCGTGCGACACTTAGNTATAATAAGTATGTTATTCATGGAACCATGTGCATCTCATTTAAAACTTGATGGCGTGCGACACTTAGCAAACATTCAATAACAAGCTTGAAAGAATATTCTAGCTTAGTTACTTCAACTCCGTAAGCATATACGGGTACATCCGTTATAAGAGGCATTAGTTGGAGGTTTAGTACAGTATCGTTGAATGTATCCATTTGAGAGGTACGCAGTAATGCATGCACACTATATATTTATTACTTCAAAAATATTAATTTTAAATTGTGTTGAATAATAGTTTATTTGCATATTTTAAAATAAACTAAAGAGAACTGTGAAGAATAAAGAGCGACTAGAATGATCAATATGTAAGACATATTTACTGCAAAGGATTACTACTTTCTCTATGTCGAGCAAGAAGAATCCACAAAAGAGTTGATGGGTGTGGTATCTCCCTCAACGCTGTCTACTTTTTAGCAGTTAGGGGAAACATCAAAGAAGTGTTCATCATGTTATCTCAACAATTAGTAACTTCAGGCAACGACACTTTATGTTATTCTCAACTGTGACGAAGTTCAACTATTTATTGAGGAAGACATTTTTTATTAATAGTTGTTCAACATTTCCTATGAAAATATAATAATGAGCTAATTCATAAATTTCTCAATGCATAAATAGTTTATTCATAGATTCACTAAATTTAGTTGAGGACGATGTCATAAGCCAGGAGGTAGAGAATAATTTTTCTTAGTGGTTTACAATGCATATAGGTTAGAATTTAACAAAATCGTTACTCATATCACNCTTACTTCAAAAATATTAATTTTAAATTGTGTTGAATAATAGTTTATTTACATATTTTAAAATAAACTAAAGAAAACTGTGAAGAATAAAGAGCGACTAGAATGATCAATATGTAAGACATATTTACTGCAAAGGATTACTACTTTCTCTATGTCGAGCAAGAAGAATCCACAAAAGAGTTGATGGGTGTGGTATCTCCCTCAACGCTGTCTACTTTTTAGCAGTTAGGGGAAACATCAAAGAAGTGTACATCATGTTATCTCAACAATTAGTAACTTCAGGCAACGACACTTTATGTTATTCTCAACTGCGACGAAGTTCAACTATTTATTGAGGAAGACATTTTTTATTAATAGTTGTTCAACATTTCCTATGAAAATATAAAAATGAGCTAATTCATAAATTTCTCAATGCATAAATAGTTTATTCATAGATTCGCTAAATTTAGTTGAGGACGATGTCATAAGCCAGGAGATAGAGAATAATTTTTCTTAGTGGTTTACAATGCATATAGGTTAGAATTTAACAAAATCGTTACTCATATCACACATATATTTTTAGTCGCGTTATCATTCTTGAGAACGCTAAATTTATGTTGTGTTTCAAGATATTTCGAACTGATCATGTTTGGACGTATATTCTCGACCCATTACTCAGGAATTACCCATATATAAGTCTCCTATTTATTTTTTTTTCTTTATTTGTCTATCTGTCGTCGTATATCATTCTTTTCAATTTATCTCTTATTTGAATTATTTATATGATTCGGGAGAGAGATTTATTTAAATAAACTAATTATATGACGACAAATAAATCTGATAAATCTGAATTTTTAAAAAGAATCAAGAAAAACAATCCAGGAACAACTTGGTTGTACAAGATGAAAAAATAAATCAGAGAACATTTAAGCCCATTTAGATACATCACATGGTTGTACAAGAAAAGAATACATTTATGTTCATTTTGTTCTACATATACAGACATAAAAAGGAAAAACTTTGTGAGGTTATGAACTCCTTTAAAATAACATTAAAAAAACAATTTCAAATGCATCTAAGAACTAAAGCAAACAAAAAAAAAAAAAAAAAATCCTTCAATTAAAAAACCAAAATAAAACTCTTAAAAAAATGAAAATGATTGGGTCACATTTGCAAGCATATTTTTTTATTTACTTACCAAAATGACAATTATAGGTCACACTTAGCTATCATATGCGGTATTTTGAATATGCGAGAATCTCATTCTCTTTTTCGTCGTTAAACTGTGAGATATACAAATATGTCAAGCTCTAAAATAAAATAATGTCCGCAACAAAAAAAAAAAAAAGNATGAAAATGATTGGGTCACATTTGCAAGCATATTTTTTTATTTACTTACCAAAATGACAACTATAGGTCACACGTAGCTATAATATGCGGTATTTTGAATATGCGAGAATCTCATTCTCGTTTTCGTCGTTAAACTGGGAGATATACAAATATGTCAAGCTCTAAAATAAAATAATGTCCGCAACAAAAAAAAAAAAAAGAAATAGAACATGAAAAGAGAGAAAATGTCGAAGTGTAACATTTGTTCAACTGGGGAATCTCAACTATGGGGTAAAAAACCAGTTGAACAACAAACCGCGGGGTTTAGAATCTGTTTGGGGCAGCTTGTGCGTTTCAAGATAAACTGTTTATCCTGAAACGCGGCCCGTGGGCTGGCCATAGGGGTAGACCCGCGAACCGCGTTTAGTGTAAAAACCCAAAGCAGTTTCAAATAAGCTGGCGAAACGTCCGAACCAAACGGTACGGCGCCGCCAGCACTTATAAGCTGCCCCAAACGACCCCTTAGTTACCACTTACACATTGTAAGAGAGAGTAAAATAAGCAATTTTCAATTATTTTTATTTACTTCAATTATAATTTCTATCAACATGAGAGATAGGAAATGCATTCTAGCTTCCACTTTTCTATAAGTTATGCTGGCTTAAACTACTAAAAATTAAATTTTGTGTAATACAATATTCGTTATTTTTTAAAAAATAAAAAAATATTTAGGTAAAACTAATTTACATGTTAAATTTTATATATGTAAATAGAGAGGAATTGTGAGTACGTGTGTTATTTTCTTTTTATCTTATTAATAATTTATATCCGAAAATTTAAAAAGGTGAAAAAACGACTCCGCTGGGGATCGAACCCAGAATCTCTGGTTCCGTAGACCAGCGCCTTATCCATTGGGCCACGGAGTCCTCAATGTTTTACATTTATTTATTAATTTAATTAAAAAAATTTTGTCTATGAATATTATTTGAAGGAAAAGCAACATATCTCTCAATTTGAGGAAAATTTATTTCATACAGGCAGCACATACACTGTCCGATCTCAATCATAGATCAAGAGTTTTTTTTTGCTTTTATGTTAAAAAAAATGGGACTCACCGAAATATAATTTTATTTTGATCGACGGTTGAGGTCGGACAGCGCATGCATCTCTGCATATACCTTTTACAAAAAAAAATAAATAATTACATTTGGACCACCAAAAATATTGATATTTATAAATTAACTGCCAATATGATTATTCAGGACTGCTGAAAAGCTTTACTTATGCTTGTCATGNAACGTTTATTTATTATTTTATTAAAAAAAACTTTGTTTATGAATATTATTTGAAGGCAAAGCAACGTATCATTCCATACAAGCAGCACATACAGTGTCCGATCTCAATCATAGATGAAGAGTTTTTTTTTGCTTTTATGTTAAAAAAAATGGGACTCACCGAAATACAATTTTATTTTGATCGACGGTTGAGGTCGGACAGCCCATGCATCTCTGCATATACCTTTCACAAAAAAAAAATAAATAATTACATTTGGACCACCAAAAACATTGATATTTATAAATTAACTGCCAATATGATTATTCAGGACTGCTGAAAAGCTTTACTTATGCTTGTCACGATCAAAATATTGAGAATTTGAGAAAAATGAAAGATATGGTTTGTTGTTTTTATCACAAATGTTTGTATTTGAGTGGGAATTTGAAAATAGGATGAAAGAAGGTGGTATATTTGTAAATTGCAAGATTCATGTGTTCCTTATGTATTTGCTCAAAAGAAAAAATTATGGAGGTGTGTATTTATTGGTCGAAATCGAAAAATTGAATTGAATCGAATAAGGTTGGTTGATTTGATTCAATGTCAAATTTGTGTACCTATTTTTTATTTTTAAAACCTTTATATTGTTATTGGGCATAGGGGTAGTTAGAGACCCAATCTGAAAGGAACCTCAACGAGCCATCTCATAATAAGATGTACTTAAGTACAATTTGATGAGCCCTATGGTTAATTGGGAGCCTTAGGGGTAGTTCGAAACCCAATCTAGCTCATTGAGTTGATTCAAGCACACTTAAATGCATCAAATCACTCAATGGGGCATTTACATACGTAGCGCATAATTCTTATGTTTTACATATCTTACACCTAAACTTTCATTTACACATATATAACACTAAAGTCATTAATATCAAGTAAAAAATATTACTTTTCAAAAGTGTAGTACATCTTTTTCATGTACTGGCTTAAAGCTTGAAAGTGTTATGTATGTATGTATACAAGTTTAGAAGCGAGACATTCAAATACATGAGAATTGCGTGCTAATCAGTTAAAATTCTCATTTTTAAAAGGTACCCACCTCATTAAAAAAATTAGGCATTTACATACACACTACCTGTTGAATCTAGATTTGTCCTGTGAGGTATGCTCAAGGATCGGAGCGATAGAAATTGTGAGGGAGAGGTTGAGAGAGAGATAGAGAGGGAGAAGAAAAGAGATATTGCCCACAAGCTTGCCTCATAGGGGCGAATGCGGTGTTCCCAAACTATGCAGCCTATTTTATATATTGGAAAGAATTAGTACAAGAGAGAAGGAGTGAGAGTTCTCCCTACAAAAGATGGATTTAGAAGAAGACGAGGCCAAAATCCCCTAATACATGTTATGATCTCATATTTTATAAGAGATAGAGAGTTAAAAAGTATAATTATATGGTTGCCTCTGCTTTAATAAGGGTGTTACAGTTTATGTGACATATTTTTCGTATTTATAACTATTTTAATAGGTTATTTATTTTTCAGTGTGCATGGGCCTTATGCTCGAAAGGTCATTGGGTTGGTCAACCAAGTTGATTTCGGTCGACTATTTTTTTTTGGGAACTGATCGGGCTTTGCTCTAGAAAACAGTTGGTTTTGAGTGCGGCGACCGATCGACTTTCATATGGCTGGTTGGTTTGCCTATTTCTTGGTGATCTTTGGGGGAGTTGAGAGCTTCAGGTTGAGACTTATTAGATTTATGGGGGAGTCAGAACTTTGACCAGTCGTTGGTGTTGATGCTTATCCTTAGTTGGGTTGTGCGACCCTTTGACCATTTAACCTTTGGTCGGTCATTAGCCATTCGACCATCTAGCTATCGATCGACTGGTAGTTTTCAACCAGTCTGATTCACAAGGACTCCTGACTTTTTATCTGAGGTATTTTCGTTATTTATCTTTTTTTTGGATCGTTAATTATCTCAAAATTTGTGCAAAACATTTTTTGGGTGTGCTCCACCCAATTCTTATTTTTTAATATATCAAATGCCTAAAATTTATTTATTTTTATTATTTCATCCAAAATTTTCATACCACATAAAAATATCATTATTTTAACTCTATAAAAAAATAAATGCACATTTTCATGTATAAATAAGATGACATACATGTGCAAATTGAAGTTCAGGTGTTAGCACGAGTGTAACTGAGGAAAACCAACTCATGAGTTGGACTCGCTCAATAAGTGGTTCATGACCAGAGCTCAATGAGCTAACAAACCAAGCTCAAGCGACTTGACTCATTAGCTCTTTTAAAAGAATATTAATATAAATATACTTAAAATATATTAAGATGAAATATTTTATTTTTAAATTATTTTTATGTTTTATATCAAATGATTTGTTATTATTTATCTCTTAATTATTAATCTTATTAATCTTTTTATTATATCACCAACTTAAATTAATTTTTTTTTCTTTTATAATAAATAAATGGGTTGTAGTTAAGCTCGTGCATGAATCTGAATCAATTGATGCAACAAATAGGAAAAACATGGATAGAGAGAGAAAAGCATATTTATAGGCATTTTGTAATTATAGTGAGAGGGAGTTGATGTATAACTTATATGGAAAAAATATTACATCAGTACTACGCACATAGAGTAACGTCCGTAGTCAAGGAAATCACGCCAAGATACCCCACTCGACACATAAAAGAAAACAACGCAGTAACACGAGGAATTGTGTGTTATTGTGTGTTATTCATGTGTTATTATGTCCTGAGAATATTCCTGGTGTTATAATAACACAATAACACATGAATAACACACAATAACACAAGAATAACACGGGAGAGAATATTCCCCATTATTACTGTGCCGTTTTTTTCTCTGTCGGGAATATTTCCCGTGTTATTCAAGTGTGATTGTGTGTTATTAATGTGTTATTGTGTCATGAGAATATTTTTTGTGTTATAATAACACAATAACACATGAATAACACATAATAACACATGAATAACACACAATAACATATGAATTATAGAGGGGGAATATTTTCCGTGTTAGTAACCCTTTTTTTTTTTTATACTTGTGGAGGGAGATGTCTTGACGTGATTTGATTACCTAAGCAGGTTATTTTTAGGTGTTAGTGCTGTAACTTGTAAGGTATTTTACAGAGAGGCCGAGAGACACAGGAGAGACGAGAGAGAGAGGAGAGAAAGGAGAGGATGCCAGACAAGGCCATGGACGACGTTATGGAGGCGGCCTCAGGCCCACACTTCAGCGGCCTTCGCCTCGATTCCCTCCGCTTATCTTCCTCATCCCTCCCTTCGTCGCCATCCTCCGCTAAGGCCTCCGTCGCTGGAGTGATCACCGACGATTTCTCGCCTGAAGAACCTAAGCAGCCCTTTGTAATTGGTACGCTCTGTAAATTAATCCAAATTTACTCCTTATCCTGTTCTTTTTGATAGGGAATAATTGCTTCTGCAGTGCAGGGGTTTCGGGCGGTTCGGCTTCCGGGAAAACTACTGTGTGCGATATGATCATCCAGCAGCTTCATGATCAACGGGTTGTTCTTGTTTATCAGGTAAAGGGACAAGTATCATTATCATTGACTGATTTTTCTTCTCATGCTCTTGTTTGTTTATATTTTATGAATTGTAAGTAGGCTCGATGATCACATGAACATATACAAGTAGCGCGAATAAATGATTCGCTTATTTCTTTTAGTAGTTGATTTTATTGTGTGGTTTGGTATAACTGGTAGTTCTTAATGATTTTAGAAGTTTTAGGAAATGATAAATCATAAATTGTTCACTTGTCTTTTCTACTTCTCTTCTTCGCAGCATTATCCGGGTATTTTGTTTAATTCTGAGCTGTTTTAGAGTTTAGAGTTGCCAGATTGAGGTTTGAACCTCATGCCAATGATTTAGCTGGAAATAGTATTGGTGTGTATGTTGAGCAATCATGAATGCACATAAAAGCAAATTGAATGTTGAGAAGGGAATTATAATGCTCAAATTGGACCAAAAAGTTTAGGTAAGATGACTAGAAAGTATGGGAGTAGCTTTCTCAAAGGTTCCTAGAATATAAAGTTATATCCTTGGCCTTAGAATACAAAAATTATTTAAGTGGGAAATTTACATATGTAGCTCCAAATTATTATGTAATTACATATCTCACACCTAAATTTCCTTATTTACATACATAGCACTTTGGTGCTTAAAATATTTTCATGAAAATTTGTATTTGACTTTTAAAAAGCGGTAATTGTGCTATTTTTTATTCGATATTAAAGATTTGAGTAATATGTGTCTAAAAGTTTNTACATACATAGCACTTTGGTGCTTAAAAGATTTTCATGAAAATTTGTATTTGACTTTTAAAAAGCGGTAATTGTGCTATTTTTTACTCGATATTAAAGATTTGAGTAATATGTGTCTAAAAGTTTAGGTGTTAGATGTGCAAATACATAAGAATTTTGTGTTATCTATGTAAATGCCCCTATTTTAGTTTGGTCATTTACTTGTGTCAGATATGAAACTAAAGCAATGGTTCTCAAATTTGTTTCTTGGTCTACAAACTTATTTTAGGCCCAATATTTTTATTCAATCCATTTTTTTTGTTTGTTTAGTGCACGTTTGCTAGACTGATGAAAGGTTTTCTCATGTAATGGGATGTGAAAAGTTTTGTTAAGGAGAACTAGAAACCTAACGTGAAAAACTTACAATGAAAAATGGGGTTTCAAATTAGCAATANGTCCATTTTTTTTTGTTTGTTTAGTGCACGTTTGCAAGACTGATGAAAGGTTTTCTCATGTAATGGGATGTGAAAGGTTTTGTTAAGGAGAACTAGAAACCTAACGTGAAAAACTTACAATGAAAAATGGGGTTTCAAATTAGCAATAGCTTCTTCATGAAGCTTGATGGTGACGGTGAACAAAGGATGATTCATGGAGTCCTCACTCAGCAAGGTGGGATGTTTGGCTATGGTATTGGCTATTGTTGCTGATGTATTGTGTTAAAACTTGTTGGATATGTGCATAATTTGCATGCACTTATAGGGGAATACGAACATGTTATGGGTGAACACAATAACACCAACAACAAAAAAAGTGACCATAATAATAATAATAATAATACTAGTAGTATTAATCACTTTATTAATAGTAGCAACAATGGCAACAACAACAACAAGAACAAGAGCAAGAACAACAAATAATAATAATAATAATAATAATAAGCTACTTCAAGTTACAGCAACTTAATAGGAGTAAAGTTATAGTTCTCATTATATCTTAGGAGTTTCAAATAAAATTTGATAATCTTAATTTTCATAATTATATTTTTANGCCATAATAATAATAATAATAATACCGGTAGTATTAATCACTTTATTAATAGTAGCAACAATGACAACAACAACAACAAGAACAAGAGCAAGAACAACAAATAATAATAATAATAATAATAATAATAAGCCACTTCAAGTTACAACAACTTAATAGGAGTAAAATTATAGTTCTCATTATATCTTAGGAGCTTCAAATAAAATTTGATAATCTTAATTTTCATAATTATATTTTTATTTGTTTCATAAATATGCCCAAAATATTGACATTGTGCCAGAAAGTATTCGGGAGGTTTGCAAATAGTGTCAAGAATTTCTTCTTGGATTATAAAATAATGAGAGCCACTAGATGCCATGCTTAACACAATATGATAAGAGTAAAAATGCTTAACAAAATTTTACAACCCATAAGAGTAATGCTACTAATTTATTGAAGTATTCAACATGGTAAGATTGAACACTTAATGTGGTGTTGAGTCGAAACGGTACTTTCTGATATATAATTGGTATAATTAGAGCAGTATTAGATGTTTATATTGGAATAGATAGAATAAGTTTAATTACATACCATATAGGACTTTAATTGGTGAAACATTATTTATTTTTGTACTATACTTTTGAAATTTATGACTCTTTCACCTTTTTTATTTAAATTATTACATTTCTTTCACTCAAATTTACATGGAACTTACAGGATTCATTTTATCGAGGTCTGACTGCCGAGGACGCTGAACGTGCCAATGACTATAATTTTGATCATCCAGGTAATTGTGTTTAACTATATTATTGACATCATTGTGTTGTAGCTAGGAAATAACATTCAAAGAGTTCAAGATCATGGACATATGAGAAATGGAGATGGATACAAATGAGACTTTGCTTGATTGTACTATGTACATTAAAAAGAATCACAACAACTACAACATGCTCTAATGATTTTTCCTTGTATTTTATATGCTGATAAGAGATAGGTTTTTTCCACCAACCAAACTTCTATTTAAAGTTTCTTTGACTTTCC
>JXCR01020611.1:25787-40574 GCA_002079205.1 Phalaenopsis hybrid cultivar
TTAATGTGGTGTTGAGTCGAAACGCTACTTTCTGATATATAATTGGTATAATTAGAGCAGTATTAGATGTTTATATTGGAATAGATAGAATAAGTTTAATTACATACCATATAGGAATTTAATTGGTGAAACATTATTTATTTTGTAATATACTTTTGAAATTTATGACTCTTTCACCTTTTTTATTTAAATTATCACATTTATTTCACTCAAATTTACATGGAACTTACAGGATTCATTTTATCGAGGTCTGACTGCAGAGGACGCTGAACGTGCCAATGACTATAATTTTGATCATCCAGGTAATTGTGTTTAACTATATTATTGACATCATTGTGTTGTAGCTAGGAAAGAACATTCAAAGAGTTCAAGATCATGGACATATGAGAAATGGAGATGGATACAAATGAGACTTTGCTTGATTGTACTATGTACATTAAAAAGAATCACAACAACTACAACATGCTCTAATGATTTTTCCTTGTATTTTATATGCTGATAAGAGATAGGTTTTTTCCACCAACCAAACTTCTATTTAAAGTTTCTTTGACTTTCCACACTACAATTCTAGGATTGCAAGAGAATATTCTTAAATTTTAAGAACTTAGTCAAATTCTTACTATGCATTGCTTTTTTATGCAAATTGACATCAAAAGAATAGAAAGAATTATAAGTCAAGTGATATGCTATGCTCCCTAGTTCTTTAGTTAGAGGTCATTGGTTTTATTTTTGCCTCATTCATTCCCTAAATTAAGTATTCGCTAGATCCTTGCTTTTTATTTGATCTATAATCGGCTTTATGCCCTCTTAATTTTTAAGTAGCTTTATACCGGCCTACTTATTTATTATTGTTTTTTTGTCATACTCTCAATCAATATTGATTTCTATCTTTTAAAAAATGCCCTAATGTCTCGGAAGCATGAACATCAACATGAGACATAGATATGAGGACATGAAATAAACTTAAAAGGTAGAACATGATGCGCCATGATATAATATTGTTTTTAGAAGTTATTATTATAAACTGCATAGCTAGAACACGTGATGGAAGTTTTTTATAAAAAAAAAATTAACACACAATAAATTATAAGATTGTATGTATCATGTAGAAGATTAAGGGCCATTAAAAGAAAAACTAACACGGTGTACTCATAATTATATTTCAATATTTCATCAAGTAAACTTCATTCCAAACGCCACATCAACATTAACATTAATTATTAAGCATGCCTTTATACTTTTGCTGACTACATAATATACCCGTAACCCAAAATGGATTATTTAATCTTTATAATAATTACATAAAATATGAACATGTTGATGTATCACTAGTTAGATCAAACTGGTATAACAAAGAAACATTTGACTGTCCAACTTGAACTAAAATTGTTGAACCAGGAACAACATGTTTGTGTTGTTCTGTTCCAATGCTTGTTTTTGCCATTTCTAGGCGAGCCTTGACTATGTTAGATTCCGACTATGTTTGGCTTTAAATTTGGAATAAAAACTAATTCATAAAATTTTCTCAGCATGTTAGACACATGCTAGGATTTTTTAGAGGCACGTCCTCTCCGTAATGAATACAAAAGGCTTTTTAAAGCGAGCATACTGCCTAGTTTAATATTATTCAAAATGATGATTAATGTTAGTTAATCAAATATAATTAAAAATCCTAATTTAATTGAAATTATTGAACTTAATTTAAATCTAATTTGTTTGTTGCATCAATTGATCCCAATAAGTCTTCTTTGGAAGTGTTTACACAAAAGCCTTGTGCTTGCATGCATTATGGATGACTTGCTTCACTAACATCTTTTATTTGTAGGTTAGGGCGTAGAAAGAAGAATTTAGAGACTTTGGCATTGTTTTTAAACTAATCTCACATACGATCTCATCATTGCATGGCAGTGGTATAAATTAATACTAAATACTATGGCATTATATGCAGTAATCTAACATTGGTAAATATGGACAAAGGAAGTCAACCTATGATGATGCGAGCTGCAATATAGGAAGTTGGGGTGCAATCTATATCTTCGTCTATAGTGGTTGGGGAGCACAAGTAGTGACTGATGACTCCTTAAATTTTTTTAAATAATAGTTCCTCTAGCAAAATTTCTTGCTCAAGTTTCGCCTTCTACTCATTCTCAAATAATCTTCATGCTCATTAAAAAAAAAAAAAATCTTAATACTCTTGATTTTCCTCATTCTTAGCTAGGCCTACAAGCAGAAGTTAGTGAGATTAGAGTTGTAAGTGTACTAGTATACTTGATTAATAACTCTATTTTAGTTCATATAAGGCTTCTTTATGTTTCTTATTTAGATAAAAGAATTTATAAAGCTGGTCATATAAATGAATAAATTTTAAATTTTAACATCGACAGACACGGGAGTGAACTCCTTGACACGAGAGCGGGGTCTCTCGTAACGGGAGTTCTTGCTATTGAACCGGTTGGCCCAATTGAGGCAGGTCCAAGGTTAACCAAGGCCAAGCGGCTGGGACTACCGCCCGCCCCTCTCCTCCTTTCTTTTCTGCTTCTCCTTCGCGCGGGAGATATTTCTTCATTGTTTCAGAGTTTAGGGTTAATTTTTTGGTTATGTTTATTTTCAGATTCCTCTGTGGAGTCCTCCTTGTTCTAGGGTTGTATCCGATGAGGTCGTGGTGCTCTGACTGTATCCTACTTCAATGTGGTATTGTATCCTTCCCTTTTACCTTCCACAAATCTTCCTCTCCCCTTTCCTCAACTGCCAACCTCCTCCACTCCGTCACCCCAACATCCAACCACCCCTTTTCTATATGTTATTCATGTTGTCCAACCCTCCCCCTTCATCCCAACACTCGGCTGCCCATTACTTGCTGCCATACCTTGCTGTCCCGCCTTCTTACCTTCTTCCCAACTCTTCCCAGCCACCCCACTAGCCATTGCTGACCACCTACATCCCTTCCTACTTGCTGTCCCTACAGTTGTTCACCCTCCCTCGCTGCCACCAGCATCCCTTGGCTGTCATCATCCCTTCCAATCATCCCTATCCCTCTAATCGACCTCCACTACCTATCGGGATACATCTTAGAAGTGTTTGTTTGTGTTGTTTATGTTTTGTGTGGTTACGCCTGGTTGTGTTGTGTTGTAACCCTATTTCCCTATTAATAGAAGTTTGTTATTGTGCTCCCACTGTTTTTCTTACTCGGTCCGATAATATTTGGTATCATGCTAGCCTAACCCTAGTCCTATCCTAGGTCCTAGCATCCACCTTATCCTTCCACCAAAATTTTTCATTCACACCCTCAACCACTTCTTCCGATTTCCCCAAACCCTATGTCCACCAAATTTCTCCTTGCTATTCCTATACCCTAGCCATGCCACATCGGAGATACATTCCCGAGCCTATTCGGCGAGATATAAGGCGGGAGCTCCGTCCTTGCAATGATTGAAGAGTTAACCTTTATGAAATATTCTGTCCAATTAATCTTTGCTAGATATGAATCGTATCCAAAATACCAAAACAATAGTTTTTAAATAAAGGATTATGACCTCAATGAAACATGCCACTTAAATAATAATGTTAATTCAGAACTAAATGTTGATAGTTTGCAAAACCATAGGCAAATATTTGTGCTTGTACAGTATCTTCTAGATATAATTATGCACTATTGAAATGCCAATTTCCTTGGGTGTTCGTTGCATGTTTACATATGAAGAAATCCATAAAGCTTGAAACAAGAGTTCAGGATATTATGGTAGATTATTGTAAAACTTCTTCCTTTTGATATATAAGATTTGAGGATGAATTGGGGAAGATGAAAACTTTGTGTAGTTCAGGGTTGCTTGGAAAAATCCTTTTTTGTTTTGGTGCTTGGATTTGTTGGGCTATGGGAGTTCGGATCATAAAAGAAGCTTTGTAGGCAGCTAGGACTGGGAAGCTGGGTGCATAAGCTATGAGGTTTATGATTGAGAATGGCAAGGCTTTTGTTATGGAAATGCTTATTGCTGTGATGAGACATCAACAAAGTTGATTGGGAGATAGATGCAGTGGAATGAAACAACTGTAAAGGGAAAAAGGCGGTGAAGCTTGTGCTTGGATGGATGCCACACAAGAAATGATGTAGTGTGCTGTCCGGCTGAGTGGAGTGGTGCGAGTGGCCTTCGTGCAAGTGAGTAGATAAATAAGCTAGCAAGAGCATTTGGCTTGTGAAAATGCATGTTGATCTGTAAGTGATCCACGAGCATGCACACGGGATACAGACGACAAGATTCTAAGCTGGTGGTGAGTGGCTAGCTGGAACATGGATCATGATGGATTGTAGTTAGGATGATTCACTGTTTAATATTAGGGTGCAAGCAAAGTATGATCATCGGGTTAAGATGTGCGACTTTAATATCAAACAGTGCATGGTATTATTTAAAAGGATTTTGTAGCTTTTGTTTCAAGGCAGCCAGTAAGTGCCTTTAGGTTTATGATCTTTTGGCTTTAGTGAAGCTTATGCTTTTTTTCATTCGAGAACACCTTGAGGCACATGATTTAAGCATCTTAATTTAATATTTTTTGAAAAAACACTTTTTAAGTATATTTAGGATTTAATTATTTAGGTTTAGAATTTACACTGATTTGGTGATATAGGTTCAATTTTCTGATAGATTTTTAATTTTTAATTTTAATTTTTATCTTTTACTTATTTTGTTTTTATTATTTATTATTATTTTAATTTTATTTTGACTTCTTTTAAGCAACTTTAATTTTATTTTTGTAAAAATTTTTTGTTATGCAACCCACCTTAGCATAGTGGTTGGAAACATAGAACTCAAAAGTTTTTTTATTATTTGTGCCTCACCTTGGGTCCATTTGTTAACCTCATTTTTGGATGAGGTCTTCATCTCTCTCCTTAGAGCATATGGTCTAGCTTTAGGCTTCCCTTGTTTGACCCTCCTAGAGGACTAGTATGGAACTCACACCCTTTAGAAAATTCGAGTCACCCCGTAAATCCTTCGAGTCTCGTATGGGCGGTCCCGAATCCTCGACATTTCGTTGAGTTGATAAGAACCGACACATGAGACTCGAGTCGAGTTTCTATATTAATAGGAGCAGCCCCTAGGGAACCCCTTTGCGACCCGAACGCTCGAGAACGCCGCATTTTGCGCGCTCATCGCACCCCGTACGATTTTGACTTAAATTGACTCGCCGGTCGGAGAACTCGTCCAGACGACCCCGGATGACGAAACAGACCACACGGATGCTTCCGGGACGTCGACTTTAGCTAGGAAGGACACCCGTATTGTTATGGTTTCGCGCGTGAGCGATTANTGCCGCATTTTGCGCGCTCATCGCACCCCGTACGATTTTGACTTAAATTGACTCGTCGGTCGGAGAACTCGTCCAGACGACCCCGGATGACGAAACAGACCACATGGATGCTTCCGGGACGTCGACTTTAGCTAGGAAGGACACCCGTATTGTTATGGTTTCGCGCGTGAGCGATTAACACAGATATCGATGCATATTTTTTTAATTAGCAGCGTGCAGGCCCAGGCTCAACCAAGGTTCGACTCGGGTTCGATTCAGGCTGAACTCGGGCTAGACACCAGCTCACCTGAATTTTAAATTCAAATTTCAAAATTCAAACAAATTATTTAAATTTTATCNAAATTAGCAGTGGGCAGGCCCAGGCTCAACCCAGGTTCGACTCGGGTTCGATTCAGGCTGAACTCGGGCTGAACACGGGCTAGACACCAGCTCACCTGAATTTTAAATTCAAATTTCAAAATTCAAACAAATTATTTAAATTTTATCTTAATTAAAAATATTTAGGTGTTAATGTTTTCCAATTAAACGTCCCTGCATATGGAAACCATTTAATTCTCTACCCAACGCATGCTTACAACTATTTGGAATTCGATGGATAAAGATCTCGCTCGGTTCGCCTTCCTGGATTTTCATTTGGCTTTCCCACTTCCCTGCCCGCTTGCTTCCGCTCAGCTCTCCCGAACGAAGTTCCTGCTCGTCTCCCCTGCTCGACAGAAACCCTCGCCTGACCCCTTGCTGTGCCGAAGATTCCCGCTCGACACTTGCTCCTTTCGATCCCGCTCCTCCTATGCGACTCGATCGCAGCTCCTGATCGAAGCTCCTGTTCGCTTCTCCTCTCTGCGACGGAGANATCCGCTTAGCTCTCCCGAACAAAGTTCCTGCTCGTCTCCCCCGCTCGACAAAAACCCTCGCTTGACACCTTGCTGTGCCGAAGATTCCCGCTCGACGCTTGCTCCTTTCGATCTCGCTCCTCCTATGCGACTCGATCGCAGCTCCTGATCGAAGCTCCTGTTCGCTTCTCCTCTCTGCGACGGAGACTCGTGCTCGACCAAACTTCCACCTTTATTAGCGCCGAAGCCCTCGCCTCACTCTGTTCCTCTTGACAGAAGCCTCACCTTCCCTCCTCTCCTTCACCGAAGGCTCCCAGTTCCCCTCTTCCTCACTCCTCAAATCCCGAGATCATCATCTTCTCAAGTAAGATTCCTTATTTGAATTTCTTCTCGTTCAGAAGCTTTGAGCCGACTATGGAATGTTTTTTTTATCATTGCTAACTAAATGATGATATGAAACTTGTATGTCTCTAGAGCTCAATTGTTGGTAGCTTNTATCATTGCTAACTAAATGATGATATGAAACTTGTATGTCTCTGGAGCTCAATTGTTGGTAGCTTCCTTTTGCACTGCTATGAGGTTGAGTTTGTTGGTGAAGATAAATTGATTTAAGTAATTGTTTGTGGTCTGCAAAGAACATGACGCATGATAATACTTATTTTTGTAGTGTGCCTTTTATCCACTGTCCAACTTTTGCATCTACCATTAATCGCTAAACTTTCAGTAATTGATAGGATAAGAGTTTTCAAAATATAAATGGCGTAAAGATTTGCTTATGACAGTTTTCTTATGGATTTGTTATCCAAACCTCTGTTATATTTT
This sequence comes from Phalaenopsis hybrid cultivar, assembly GCA_002079205.1. NCBI lineage: Eukaryota > Viridiplantae > Streptophyta > Magnoliopsida > Asparagales > Orchidaceae > Phalaenopsis > Phalaenopsis hybrid cultivar. Next base: position 32,741 of record JXCR01020611.1, read on the forward strand.
CATTTGGCCATAATTTGTTGATGTGTTTTGGAAACTCATGTGCTAAGGTTTAGGGCCATAGCTATAATTCATTCTTTTATCCCGCCTGGAGCAAGTTAAACTTCACTTGCTATGTTTATTGGAGAGAGTCTTGCTCTTATGTATTTTCTATGCTGCCCTAGTTGCACTTTTACATAATTTTGGTGAGGGATATGGGGACATTATTTTTATAGCATTCTTGGATGATTTTCTTGGCTTATTTGGTTGCAGTCTTGGAGCTTTTAAAAGTATGATTTTGGGATTCTTTTATGGTTGTTTTGAGCGTAGCTTTGGGACTGTTGGGTGGCCTGTTCGACCATGGTTTTGGGGTTGCATAGGGTGTTTTAGAGCTCTCAAGTACGCTGATTTTGGACGAGCCATAAGAGTTGATTTTGAGCACTATGGATCATTGTTTTGATGAGTTTGCCTTCATAGATCCCGCTGTTAGACAGCCCATGGGAAGCCTTGAAGCTTGTCGGCACCTTCACGATCTTAGCTCAATACATATACTATTTGGAGATGTAAGGGCTGCACTTTCCACTGATTTTGGAGCCTTTAAGTGCATCTGTCTTGGATCGTAGGCAGCTATAGGATCACTAACCGAAGCTCCTAGTCACTGTCTGGTATCGTAGAAGCGTTGTAGGCTGCTGTCCAAAGCTCCAAAGTCACTGTTTGGAGTATAGGGACGCTGTCCAAGGCTCCAAAGCTACTGTTTGGAGTATAGAGACGTTGTAGGTTGCTGTCAAAGACTCTAAAGTCGTTGTTTGGAGTATAAAGACACTTTAGGCTGCTGTCCAGGGATCCAAAACCGCTGTTTGGAGTATAGGGGCGCTGTAGGCTGCTGCCCAAAGGGCTTCAAAGCCACTGTTTGGAGTATAGAGACGTNCTATAGGTTGCTGTCAAAGACTCTAAAGTCGTTGTTTGGAGTATAAAGACACCTTAGGCTGCTGTCCAGGGATCCAAAACCGCAGTTTGGAGTATAGGGGCGCTGTAGGCTGCTGCCCAAAGGGCTTCAAAGCCACTGTTTGGAGTATAGAGACGTTGTAGGCTGCTGTCCAAGACTCTGAAGTTTTTGTTTGGAGTATAAGAACGCTGTAGGCAACAGTCCAGGGCTCCAAAGCCGCTGTTTGGAGTATAGGGGCGCTGTAGGCTGTTGCCCAAAGGGCTCCAAAGTTACTGTTTGGAGTATAGGGGTGCTATAGGCTGCTGTCCAAAAGGCTCCAAAGCCACTGTTTGGAGTATGAAANATAGAGACGTTGTAGGCTGCTGTCCAAGACTCTGAAGTTTTTGTTTGGAGTATAAGAACGCTGTAGGCAACAGTCCAGGGCTCCAAAGCCGCTGTTTGAAGTATAGGGGCGCTGTAGGCTGTTGCCCAAAGGGCTCCAAAGCTACTGTTTGGAGTATAGGGGTGCTATAGGCTGCTGTCCAAAAGGCTCCAAAGCCACTGTTTGGAGTATGAAAGCTGTAGGACCACTACCCAAAGCTCCTAGCCGCTACCCAATATCGTAGAAGTGCTGCCAAAACTCCAAAGTCGTTGTTTGGACTATAGGGACGCTGTGAGTTGCTGTCCAAGGCTCCAAAGTCACTGTTTGGAGTATAGGGACGCTGTCCAAGGCTCCAAAACCGCAATTTGGGTTCGTATGAAGCCATTTAGGTGCTGCCCACCGCTGTTTGGGTTCGTAGGAAGCCATCTAGGTGCTTCTCACCACTGTTTAGGTTCGTAGGAAGCCGCATAAGTGTTGTCCATTGCTGTTTGAGTTCATAGGAAACCATACAAGCGTTGTTCGAAGTTCCTAGCTGCTGTCCGGAGTTGTGGCAATCACCGTACGCTTGCTAGTTGTTGCTCAAAGTCGTACTAGCTCTCTAGTTGCAGACAAAAGTTGTAGGAAACTTTAGGATCACATGCTTGGTGTTCTTAGCTATTGTTACGACTTGTTCTACTGCTCAATGTTTTCATCTTTTCTCTGTAATTTATTTAAATTCCCTGCAAATTATATTGTGCTTTGTGAGTTAAACATGCAACATGGATAGCATGTACATTTTATTTGTACATAAACAACAAATACGCCACGTACGCAAATACATTTTATTTGTTGTTGTTTATTCATTGCAATTTATTCTTGCTCTAACACATTATGCAGGTACTGAATACAATTTCACATTCAAAATAAAATGATTTTTCAAAATTAAACAACATTTTAAAAAAAAAAAACACGTTCTTTAGAATTTATGGGAGTTCCTCGGAGGAGCTAACCCACGGTTGTTAACGAGATCTCCCCGGTTTAAATGTGTTTCACAACTCGTTTAAGCTAAGTAAGTTCAAAAGAAAATAGTGATACCAGAACGGGGGAACTGTGGGATCATAATCTGTGTCGCTCTAATCAACTTTAACCACCCATAATGACAACAAAACCAAAACTTGAAACACACTTGGTAAAACTTTTTGAGCCTTAGAATTTAGGAATGTTACTTCGACGAGGAGCTCAGAGCCAACTTCGTGTGCAGCACGGCAAGGAGCTTGGAGCGGACTACAAGTTGAGGTGACCGTCATTCTATCATAACAAAACAAATCTACACCAGCTAAACTTTATCCTTGGTCTAAATAGCAACCCATATTTTCGAGGTAGCTCGCATAGCGCGACATAATTCATCACCCTATTTTAGGCTCCTGCACAGTCATATTGAGCAGTATAAGTCCTAACTCGCCTTAGATTCCGAGGTTGTCGTCCAGAACGACGTAAAACCTCTTATCTTTGCGGGCTATTTGCATAACCAGTTATCATGCAGTGTTAGTCCCAAACGAATAAAATTGACAGGATTAAAATATTCAAATAGCATTTTCTCTAAAACATAGCCGCACAATAGGATAGTTTGAGAAGTCACTGAGGATTCCCCTCAGGATTTGTGACGTCCCCTACCCTTTACTTCTTTTGGACCCCTGAAAGAACTGTTCTTACTTGAATCACTCCCACTTGTTTTTTTTCCACGTCCTACCGTGAAAACTTAAACATTGAATTCTTAAAGACTAGAACCACTGATCATTATCGAGAGTTTTCTCAAGTGATTCCCGTTATTTGAGATATAATTAACTATAAGAGTTTGCCTCTATAGGGAACTTGAAACCCACATAAAATAAACTTTATTTAATCTTTGTATTAAATAGAAGAATTTATCAGTCACATATAAAAGCTTCGCAGACCAACTAGATGCNGGAGTTTGCCTTTATAGGGAACTTGAAACCCACATAAAATAAATTTTATTTAATCTTTGTATTAAATAGAAGAATTTATCAGTCACATATAAAAGCTTCGCAGACCAACTAGATGCCACAAATCTCTTAGTTTGCAAGATTGAGTCTATCGTCAGGGTCTACACTTATCTCTTGAAATATGTAGTATTCAGGGTATCAAACACGATTATGCAAATTATTAGACTAATGAGATCCATTCGGTCTCATTTTCTAAAAGATTAAAACACTTCTTTCATAAACTAAACTATATATTTTATAGATTAAATTAAATTTTCAAATCAAAAAGTTGACCGACATGTTCATAGATTTGAGGCCTCGTGTATTAAGCGTTTGATAGATTTACGATTAAGTTCGCTAGATTTTCCCCCTACCCCCTCTTTTTTTAAACGGATAGTTATCTTCCTTTTATTTTAGTTTGTTCGTCACTATTTTTTTTCAGGGTTTTGATTATTTTTTAAACTATTTATTAGTAATTTATGTCATATTTTATGAATTGACTTTAATTTTTTTAGTTTTATTCTTTAATTTATAGTTTAAGTTATACCTTGGTTCGATGAAGAAAAATATTTCAGTTCTCAAGTTTGCCTTTTCAAACCTTGATACATTGTGACAACGAAAAAGAAAAGAGGGGAAGGATTTAGAATCCATCTAGAGAGAGAGGGCAAATAGAGAACATGTGAGAAAGATAAAATTTCAATTGAATCAACTAGTTCAAAGTAAAAGCCATGGATCCCTATTTATAGAAGTAAGGTTACGAGGATAAATTCATTTCCTTTTTGAAATTAAATATAATCCTAACTATTTTTTATATTCAAGCCTAATTATATCCAGTAAGATAATTAATTCTTTTAAAACTATTTTAAAAGGCCCAATTTAATTGAAATAACTGAAATCAAATCAAATTTCCCGTGCTACATTGCTTTATAACTTGTGCTCAAGGTCCAAATTTAATTAAATTAATTCAGCTTTTCAATTAATTAGAATAATATTTCTTAAGGTTTTATACAGAGATTTGCAATCAAAACACAACTAATGCTAGTTTGTCCTTGATTCCCTTTGTTTATGTTTTCTTTAAAAGAAAAATAAACCTTTGTTGACTATAATAAAAAAAAGAAAAATAAATAAATAAATAAGTTCATTAAATTAATTAATTTTAGAATCTTACCTAATCCCGCCACTTGAAGCCCGCATTACGACTAATAACCGACAACCCCCCTTGTTCTGAAAGAAAATAAGATCGCACTCAAAGAAATTGCCCTACCTCATTCGCTCTTCTCGAACCTCCACTTCTTTCTTTGTAGTTTGAAACCCTCATCTCCGCTCCNTGACTAATAACCGACAACCCCCCTTGTTCTGAAAGAAAATAAGATCGCACTCAAAGAAGTTGCCCTACCTCATTCGCTCTTCTCGAACCTCCACTTCTTTCTTTGTAGTTTGAAACCCTCATCTCCGCTCCCTCATCAAGACCGAAGCCTTCTTCCCTCATCATTTCTCCCTTTTGGTCACAACAACCACAGAGGGTTCATTTGCCTTTTATACAAATTTTGGCTTCCCATTTCTCGCTCCTGTTCTCTACAACTGCACGCACGAAGCCACCCCACTCACTATTCATCGCGCCTTCGAAGCCTTCCCTCTTTGTTTGCACGACACAGACATCTGAAACTTCTGCTCATCCTTCTTTTTTCCTGTTCATACTAGACGCTTTCTCCGGTTCTCTTGCAATGCCAACCAAAGCTGTAATCGTTCTGCCTCCTCTCTATCGCCTTGCCCCAGCCTCGTGTCTCCATGTTTTCTTCAACCTTGCTATCAATCCCTCTTTGCCACTCCTACGTCCATGCATCCAAAAGCCCCTTGATCCCTCTCTACCGTGCCTCCCTCTGTGATCAATCCTCTCTATCGCGCCTCACTCAGCGATCATCTTTTTTTCCTAGCCGCACCACTCGATCTCTAGCCTGAAGCTTGAAGCCTTTGCCTCCTTCCTCACACACGATNAAAGCTGTAATCGTTCTGCCTCCTCTCTATCGCCTTGCCCTAGCCTCGTGTCTCCATGTTTTCTTCAACCTTGCTATCAATCCCTCTTTGCCACGCCTACGTCCATGCATCCAAAAGCCCCTTGATCCCTCTCTATCGTGCCTCCCTCTGTGATCAATCCTCTCTATCACGCCTCACTCAGCGATCATTTTTTTTTCCTAGCCGCACCACTCGATCTCTAGCCTGAAGCTTGAAGCCTTTGCCTCCTTCCTCACACACGATCCGAACCCACTTTAAAACCTTAGACTGAGTTGCCCCTCCTACAAACCAAAGCACTCTACCCGAGCTCTATTCTACTGTTCTTTTTTGTTCTAGTTGCATTGTATTGTAAAAAAAAAGTCCGTGCTTTATTTCATTTCATTGTTCATTGCCATCTTCACAGATCATTGTTGTGAATACCACCAAAGCTTGAAAAGGTATAATGAAATGGGTCGATAGGACAAATTTTTAAAATTTTCACTCGAGGAAGCATGAGTACCCAACCTTGGGAATTAAGTACCGTTTGAGGAAAATCATGGACGCATTTGAAAATTTTTTATAAATTCATGGGTTTTAATATAACCGTCCTTGGGAAACACGAAACCCTTCCTTGGAAACACGAGCACNGAGCTTGAAAAGGTATAATGAAATGGGTCGATAGGACAAATTTTTAAAATTTCCACTCGAGGAAGCATGAGTACCCAACCTTGGGAATTAAGTACCGTTTGAGGAAAATCATGGACGCATTTGAAAATTTTTTATAAATTCATGGGTTTTAATATAACCGTCCTTGGGAAACACGAAACCCTTCCTTGGAAGCACGAGCACTCATCCTTGTTAATTAGGTACTATTCGGGGAAAGTAAAACACTGCTGGGAAAATGTTGGGTTGTGGTTTAATATTTTTTGTAAGTATGTTGAAGGTCCGTTGCATCGTTTAAGATCGTAAGTTAAATATGTATTTTTGCTCCCCAACCATAGTGTCTCAGAACGCTGACCAACGAGTTTTTTAAGACTGTTGAGAAAATTGACATTTTCCTAGTGCCCTGTNGCACGAGCACTCATCCTTGTTAATTAGGTACTATTCGGGGAAAGTAAAGCACTGCTGGGAAAATGTTGGGTTGTGGTTTAATACTTTTTGTAAGTATGTTGAAGGTCCGTTGCATCGTTTAAGACCGTAAGTTAAATATGTATTTTTGCTCCCCAACCGTAGTGTCTCAGAACGCTGACCAACGAGTTTTTTAAGACTGTTGAGAAAATTGACATTTTCCTAGTGCCCGTTAGAGGGTGCCCTCTAACGGGGGTTGATGTTGGGAGGTTGCCAAATTTTCGTGTGATTAGGACTTGTAAACCACTTTTACCCTAAATTTTGAAACTTGTAAAGAAAAAGAAATATAATAATAAAATATGAATCTTTTAAATTTTAAAATATTTTGAAAATTTGAGTTTTTAAAATATAGGCCCTTAGGGGTCAAAATATCTGTGATATAGGCTTTTTAACATTTAGGCTATTAAGTTTTTAAAAATATTTAAAGTTTTGGACTTCTGAAACATAGACTCCTAGGCTTAAAAATACTTAAGAATTTGANTGTTAGAGGGTGCCCTCTAACGGGGGTTGATGTTGGGAGGTTGTCAAATTTTTGTGTGATTAGGACTTGTAAACCACTTTTACCCTAAATTTTGAAACTTGTAAAGAAAAAGAAATATAATAATAAAATATGAATCTTTTAAATTTTAAAATATTTTGAAAATTTGAGTTTTTAAAATATAGGCTCTTAGGGGTCAAAATATCTGTGATATGGGCTTTTTAACATTTAGGCTATTAAGTTTTTTAAAAATATTTAAAGTTTTGGACTTCTGAAACATAGACTCCTAGGCTTAAAAATACTTAAGAATTTGAGTTTTAAAATTTAGGCTATAAGGTTTTAAAAATATTTGAAATTTTGAGCTTTTGAATTTAGGCTCCTAAGGTTCAAAATAATTCTGGTCTAAGAATTTTTGAAACTTTAAAAGCTTGCCACTGGATTTGCAATATAATTTATTAGGGAACAGAAGACGGTCCTTAAAGAGCTAAAAAATGAGGTTTTACANAAGAATTTTTGAAACTTTAAAAGCTTGTCACTGGATTTGCAATATAATTTATTAGGGAACAGAAGACGGTCCTTAAAGAGCTAAAAAATGAGGTTTTACATGTATTCCAAAAGCTCTAATGTTTACATAAAATTTCATAAAATCTTTGTTAATTTCAGAACAAGTCTTGTGATTACTTTTTGATTTGAATGTAGATACTTTAAGATTTGTGTAAAATTATATACATATATATTTTAAAAATTCCCGCTATCAATTGTACATTTGGACTATGCACATACTTCGATACCATAAATATATTTGTGTAACTAACAAGTTAGGATTGTTTTTGAGACACATAATATCATTTTAAGTTATCTTTCAAATTCAATGTGTTATATCAAAAGGCTTCTAATTACTTGATAATTCTTGTATTTGTGTCAAAATATCAAATTATATGTTTCAAAAATAATGTAATCACATCTTATAA